>CAUYQG010142192.1:0-45529 GCA_963574415.1 Tarsius wallacei
GCGCGCCTGTAGTTCCAGCTACTCGGAAGGCTGAGGCGGAAGGATCGCCGGAGCCCAGCAAGTCGAGGCTGCGGTGGCCGGGAGCGGCCACTGCACTCCAGTCTGGGCGACAGAGTGAGACTCCAACTAAAAAAAAAAAGAAAAGAAAAGAAAAAACATACAGAGAGACATAAAGTGGGAGAAGAGGTTATATCATTGAGAGTACTATTAAAGTAGGTACACAACATGTATACATTATATTGCTGGCAACAGACAGAACAATCCAGACTTCTGTTATTCTTTACCTCTATTATTGGGCTGCAGACATAAGGGTGAAGTTATGACTTACACCTCAGACCTGACCAACATTTACCATAAAAATAGGGGCAGTAGCAAGCATAGAATGGTGATCCCCTAATTTAATTTGTGTTCTCACGTCTCTGAATTCTTTGGTCTTAAAATAATGGCCGAACTCTTAATGAAAAAGTTGCTAACTGTAATATTTTTTAAAAGCTTTTTAATTTAATTTAATTTTTTAAATTTTCATTATAAAGATGTGGGGTACAGTTCATGGTTAGATATATAAACATTGATCATGCAGGTACCCTTGTTGATGAGGTATGTCCCTCCCGCTAACTGTAATATTTTATTTTAAATCCTAAATAGATTAAAAGATGTTCCTTTTTTCTTTTTAATGGTGTCTATTAGTTTCTGTATTTTATCACTATCTACAGATGGGACTTATTAAGAGTTTTAGAGTAGAAAAATATCTTTAAGTAGGTCGTTCAACCCACCCTCCCACTCAGTTTTCTCTTACAGTATTCACTCATTCAAATAAATATTTCTAGGTATCTGCCATGTGGTAGGTACATGTAGGATTTTAGAGACTGAGTGAAAGAGACACGGTTTCTGTCCCACTAAAGTTCCTGACTACTGAAATGAATTAAATAAGCAATAATGGTAAAATATAATGAAACTTAAGATGGGAAGTCCAGGATGCTGCAGGATCACAAAATAAATGGAATTCACTTTTTCTTGGAGAGCAGGATGAAAACATTTAAACTGAGACCCAAAGAATATAAAGGTGAGGGGTGCTTCAGGCAAAGGAAAGAAGATATGGCTTTCTAGCTACCGGAACTAGCCTCTAAGATGGCCCCAGTGAGCTCTATCACCTTGTACTCACACCTAGTACATTCCTCTCCCATACGTATCAGGGTTGGTCTGTGTGGCCAGTAGAATACAGCAATAGTGAAGGTCACTTACAATCACTCCCAAGATTAAGTTATAAAAGACACCGCAGTATCTATTGTCTCTCTCACTTGTTTGCACTCTTGGACTCATCTCTATGGGGGAAGCCACACCACAAGTAGTCTTAAAGCCAGAAACTAAAGCCTTCTGCCAATAACCATGAGCCTGAGCTTGGAAGCAGATCCACCATTCCCAGTCAAGTCTTCAGAGACTACAGCTCTGGCCAAAGTATGCCTGTAACCTCATGAGACCCTCATTTAGAGTCACCCAGCTAAGCTGCTCCCAGATTCCTATTATCTCATACATTATGAGATAATAAATACTTGTTGTCTTAAGCCATTAAGTTCTGGGGTAATTTGTTACACAGCAATAGTTGACAATTCAGAATACAATATTGCTATAATACTGTAGCAGAATTTAAAAAAATTTAAGAACATGTAATATGAAATTTCAAAGGAGTAGAAGGGTAGCCATCCAGTTTTTGCTTAAATGCTATGAGAACCAGGAGATTTCCAGTTCTTCAGGGGAAAGAATTCCATTCCTTTGAACAATTGTTTTTAAAAAGTCTTTCTTATTCCAGACTAAAACTGGCCCCTTAAATTTCTATCCTTGTAAAACCAGAGCATTACTAGTCCAAACATACTTGTAAGCATTCGTCTACCACAGGCCTGGCACTGCATTAAGTGTTTTCACAAGTTTTAAAATTTACTTCTCACAAAAAAACTGAAATGCATATGTTATCTCCATTTTACAGATAAATAAACCAAGGCTTGGAAAAGTTAAGTAATCTGCCCATAGTAACATATTTGGCAAATAGCAGAATTCAAACAGAATATAAGCTGCATCCCACAGACCCCAAACTACTAAATTCTTCTTCCATATGACACCATTTCAAATATTTTATTAGTTAATTTTCTCTTCAGTTTTTCTAGACTAAAGAACCACTGTTAAGTTAAACATTTCTCACCAACATGGTTTCTCATGGCTGGGCATGTGGCTTACATTTATAATCCCAACACTTTTGGAGGCTGAGGCAGGAGGAATGCTTGAGCCTAGGAGTTCAAGACCAGCCTGGACAACAAAGCAAGATCCTATCTCTACAAAAAAGTAAAGATGTAGCCAGGTGCGGTGGTTTGTATGTGTAGTCCCAGCCACTCAGGAGGATCACTGGAGCCCAGGAGTTCGAGGTTACACTGAGCTATGATTATGTCATTGTACTCCAGCCAGGAGAACAGAGTGAGGCCCTGCCTCTAAGAGAAAAAATTTTAAAAAATTTAAAAAGTATAATTTCTAGGCCCTTTATCATATCAGTTATACCGCAGTTGCTGAAATCTCTCTTGAAATTTGAAGCCCAGAACTGACGGCAGATGTGGTCTAAATCATCAGCTCTCAACCTTATTTCCATATGTAAGGTGATGCTCAATGCAGGAGGCTTCTCACAAGTTCTTTTACTGTTCCCTTCTCTTCCACTCAAAAAAACATTAGAAATCAATGTGAGTGAACATGGTTCTATCAAATGAATAATCTTGCATTTGTTCAAATATAAAATTTTTATTGTTTTGTAGTTTTCCTCCATTATGTGAACTCCATTCCAGTGTAAAAATATATGTGTATATATAATATGTAATTACTTATAAGCATATATACAAATATATATATTAAAAGTATACACACACACTTTTGATATTTTGACTTATATATGGCATGAATTTTTAGTTTCATTGAGACAAGTAAGATTTTTTTTTCAAATTTGCTGCTGTCCTTTAGTCTCTAGACTTGAGTAAATTCCTGCCTTTCATATGATCTCATACCCGATTTCTGGAATTGTAAGGTATAAGTTTCTTCTCAAGCTTCTACTCAGTTCACTAAGAATTTGAAGAGTGATGGTCAATTCTCCGTCAAGTCTCAAAAAACTACTAAACACAAGTATACTGCATACATTGGGCTTTTTTATAATTCGATACCAAGAATAGAGTAGCTGCTTAATAAATGTTAAATGATGTAATATCTTTAATATGTGGGTCTACATATGTGTGTGTATACATGCATTTATATGCTAGGGTTAAGAAAGCAGGGAGCTGGCTTATATAATAAGTATAACGTACAAAACAGATACGATTATATGTTTTTAAATCCATACCATTTCACTCTTCAGCAAAGCCAGTCCAATTTGGTCTGTGTGAACTTTCTTTCCCTTCCCAAATCTCTGTGGTCCATAGTAATTCACAAAGCCTTTATTCTACACATACAAAATAATCAACAAATTAAAAGTATATAAATACAATTATATGTCAATATATGCAATCAAATATTTCTCTTCATATTTATTTTAATAAAAGAATCCTGTAATTAACAATATGCACATAGGGACCAAATTATCTGAGAAATGATATACAGTTAAAGAAGGGAAAGGATAAGAACACATAATTAAAAGTTAGAAAATAAAACCAGTGAAGAAAATCTTAAAAATGTTCAGCTTTCCATCACATTACTGGGAGTTTCCTGGGATACTGGACTTCCAGTGCTAAAACCGGGAATGTTCTGGGTAAAGCGGGCTGAGTTGTTCCCCTAGCACCTGCATCTGATACCTGCCTCGAAGCTATTATTTGTATTTTGAGACTGCCCTGCTGTCTGGAAATGTTGAAAATAAAAAACAGTCTTATTTTTATACTCCTTTCTAAGAACTGTTCGTTTTTTAGTTTCTTAAAGACTGGGCTGAGACAATGGCATCTCTTCAGCAGTACTCTTCTGGCCCAGCTGTTACAGCATCTGGTTTCCTAGGTTCGAAGGAAGGGACACCGACTCCTCCTCTGGATGGAAATGAATCTTGAGGCCATGTTTTAAAACTGTCATATTACTTGGAAGAAACAGAAAATTGTAATTTACTACTGCAACTATTAAAGAAATTGGTCAGTGGTGAAACATGTTCTCATAAAGAAAATACCAGGCCCACGCAGTCATAAAGAACAAAATTATGGACTTCACAGCAACTTGGATGGATTTAGAGTCTATAATACTCAGTGATTTATCACAGAAACAAAGAACTCAGTACCACATGTTCTCATTCATAAGCAGACCCTGAACATTTACCATAATACTATAAGAAAGAGATTGGCAGTAGCCGGAAAGTGCTGGGGGGTGGGGGAGGAGGGGGGGTTATACAACATCAATAAGGGTACCTGATCTCAAACCATGCAAAGTGGGGATCAAAGGGAGACCCAAACTTTACCTGTACAATGCCCACTTGTATATCTAATCCTGAATTGTACTCTACAACTTTAAAATAAAAAGGAAAAAAAAAAGAAAATACCAGGCCCAGATGGTATCTTGAAAGATAAAAGAGTTCTCTATACTTACTTTATGAGGGGTATGCATTTATTCAGTCAATAATTATTATAATTGAGCACCAACTCAATAACAGAACTCAATAAAAGAACTTCAAAAAAAGATGCTAAGACAGTGTGGCCAGGTGTGGTGGCTCACGCCTATAATCCCAGCATTTTGGGAGACCGAAGCAAGAAGATTGCTTGAGCCTAGGAGTTTGAGACCAGCCTGAACAACATAATAAGACCTAGTCTCTACAAAAATAAAAATAAAAAAAATTAGCCAGGTGTGGTAGTATGCACCTGTAGTCCCAACTGTTTGAGAAACTGAGGAGGGAGGATTAACTGAGCCCGGGAGGTCAAGACTACCATGAGCTGTGATCATGCCACCACACTCCAGCACTCCAGCCTGGGAGACAGAGTAAAACCTTAACTCAAAAAAAAAAAAAAGATGCTAAGACAATGTGTTACCAACATGGTATAAAAGGAACTGCATCTAACTTTATGTCACTTAAAAAAAAAAATCAATTGCAGATAGAATAAGTACTCCTTGAATTAATTCTCATAGTTAAATACCTCGAATTATTTAAAATTTTGAAAAATAACATCAGATAATATCCTAGAATAGCCAGAAGAATTTTCAGTACCCCTTCAAATTACTTAGAAATAACAAAATGTTTATAACAATTGCAGATATAACCCTCTAAAACAAAACGTCAAAAGACTCCTTATTTCAGAATTTCTCAATTCCTTTTCCTTATCGTGAGAACTAAAGAAAGATGGCTAAAGCTAAGATGATTTCTAATGGGAATTTTGTGATAGGCAACTGTATATTCATAAATATAAATGAAAGACAGGTAATAAATGCTATCAGAGTTCCAAGAAACCCCTCCCCTTTTCCAAGAAATATAATTTTAGTAACAGTTTTTCAGGAAAAAAAGTAGAATTTAGGTAGGTCAAGAATAAAAGGTAAAAACCATATAAAGAACATAAATTAGAGAACTTCTATATTCAGGTCAAAGTGCTGGATTTACAAAATCTTCAACTGGAAGATATTTTCCTGACTGTAAGGCAAATTAAAAATCAGTTTTTGTTTGTTAACCGGCTGGAGAGGCATAAAATTATGTAAAAAGGTCTTTGTGGTCAGAAACTTGGATCAGTGTTTTTCAATGTTGGCTGTAAAGTAGAATCACTTATAGAATTTTTAAACAATTAATACTAATGCTTAAGCTGCAACCTCCCCCCTCCACCCGCCCAGTGTTCTTTCTAAATTGGTTTGGGAGTAGAGATTGATTGATAATACATATGTGTGGGTGTGTATGTGTGTGTGTGTGTTTATGTATATATGTATTTATGTATCTATCAATCTATCTAGGAGTCTCACTGTGTCACCCAGCTGGAGTGCAGCAGCACGCTCAGGGCCACTGCAGCCTCAACTTGCTGGGCTCAGATGACCCTTCCACCTCAGCCTTCCAAGTAGCTGGAACCACAGGCATGTACTGCCATTCCTGACTAATTTTTTGATTTATTGTAGAGACAAGCTTTTGCCAAATTGCCCAGGCTGGTCTCGAACCCCTGTACGCAGACAATCCTCCCTCCTCTGCTTCCCAAAGTGCTGGGATTACAGGCGTGGGCCACCATGCCCAACCGACAATTGTTTTGAAGGCTCCCCAGGTAGAGAATCACTGGTGTATATTAGGGGTTGGCAAACTACTACATCCCACAGTCAAATCTGGTCCAACACTTGTTTTTGTAAATAAAGTTTTATTGAAACACAGCCATGCTCATTCACTTATGTATTGTCTACAGCTGTGTTTACACAATGACAGTAGATTAGTTGCAACAGGAATCCTGGCCCTTTATAAAAAAACATTTTCTGACTCCTAGTCTAGATAGATGATAAGACTGAAGGTATGTTTAAATGACTGGCAGATGTCATTTAAAACTTATGTTAAGTAATTTTTTTACTGTAAAACATAATAACGTGTATGTAATTTATAATTTATATATATAGGAAAAATTCAAAATTACACTAAGAACTTAGAAAAAGATTGTGTACAATTCTGAAAAGTAATGTAACTACTTACCAAAGATTTCTGAAAAGAATTACTGAACATTTCCACAAAATAAGGTCTCCTAACTAAAATACTACTCTATATGGGAAATGCTTAAAAAAAAAATAAAAACTAAACAAACTCTCTTCTTATGTAGATAGACCGTTCTCCCTTCTCTAGGGAACTCCATACATTGTATTTTTAAAGTTACATTTATATATTTGGTTTTGTTTTAATACAAAAATGCATTAAGAAAATAAAAAGTAAGCTAAATGCTATCACTTTAAAAATGCACGTAAAAATGTACAAAAGAAAAGCTTCCTTTCTTGCTTCACTCCAGAGTGAAGATTTTCCTGCAATACTGTATTTTAAAATTGAGTTTTCTTACCTTAACATTTTCTATTGCCTCCAAAATTCTCTCCCTCATGTTTGCAGAATCATTTATTTGGCTTTTTAAATTTCTAATGATAATATCAAAGTGATTTCCTTTGAGTTGACCAAGTCTAAGGGAATCATCTACAGACCGAATATTAAGCACATTCATTCTTTTCTTTTCAATTTCTTTTTCAATAGTTTTCAACCTGCAAGTAATAAATCATATAGACTCAGTTAAATCTTACATTTAAAAATTGCTTTAATGTAAGGATTTGGAATATACTGAAGTTAATATTATTTCAACAAATGTACATTTAATACCCATTATTATAGGATTATATACTAACAGAGTTATTTTAAGAACTGGAACATGTATTACCAATGCGGTCATTCTATGTAGGCCTTTTGACTTCTTATTTGAGGTGACAGAACCTCCTAGCAATTCTCCTGCTCTTCCTCTCCCTGACTCTGCTCCTTTTCTTCCCAGTCTCTCTCTCCCTAATATTACTAAAAAAATCACTAGCACCAGAGGACTTTCCTGAAATTCTGTCCTGAACACTTCCTCACTCAAATTTCAGTTCTTCCAACATCTAAAGAAAAGATTTCAATTTTCTTAGCATAACCTTTAAGATCCTTATAAGAGCCGATATAAATTTTCCTTTAGAACCATATTTCCTGTAGTGCTTATAAGAACTACTTATTAGGGAGACTGTTTAGTTTACTGCCCCTTCAAATGTATCTCCAGATTTGCCGCATCTGCTAAAATTCTGTTACTTGAAGTGTAATGAAAATCCCATATCAAAGCCAAATCAAAGTAATCACGCCTCCTAGGAACCAATATATTTACTGTCTTCCGTAGTTAAAAACTAGCTTTCATCTTAAGCACTTTTTAACATCTAAAGCCCTTCTCTCTTACCTATATTGCACTTCTTGACCATAAAGACAAAACTACACACATTTTTTGTCCCCCATATAAGAGCATAGAAGCACTTAGAAGAGTTTACTTGCAAATTGTTGAATACTTAAATATCTGGTGACTAGCAAGTAATATATCAGTATTACAGCAAATTAGGCTTAATCTTGGCCCAATGACTCAACTTTTTGAAGTTTATCTTAAGAAAGTATCCACAAGGTACAGATTTAAGTACAGGAATATTAATTATGGTATTATTTGCAGTGAAAAATTGGAAAGAATTAGTTTTCAAAAATAAGAGAATGTTGAACAAATTAATCTATATGATGGACACGATTTTGAAATATTCCATGACACAAATTTTCATAAACAACATTATTTTGAAAAGCAAAATATAAACTGTATATAGCAGCATGAATTCATATGTATATAATAAATGTCTTTTGATATGTATGTGTGGTGTAGTCTGAAAAAAGTCTGGAAAAATAGATCAAAATGTTGTAGTTATTTCTAAGAGGTGAAATTAGTAGTTACTTTTAATTTCTTTTTTATAGTTTTTAAATTTTCTAAATCTTCTACCATGAATTTTTTTTTACAATTACAAAAAATATATATAAAATTTGATTAAGCTGAAGGGAGGCTAAATTTGTGAATTTTACATTCTATTTAATAAGGATTTATTTTAAATATAAGAGTCTATAATAATAAAGACAAAAGTAGTGTAATAATTCAGAAAAATGATTTTAAGACATTTGCCTAAATATAAATGCATATTTGAATACAGTATAGGATGTCTAGAAACAATTTAGACAATTTAAAATCTGCCATTTTCAAAGTTTCTGTCCTAAAACTTTCTATATTGTGAATGTAAATTAAAAACATGTCTCTATTTGGAAGATAATTATATTATTAATGCAGAATATGTGGCTCAGTAAGCTTATAATCAACTAATTAATACTTATATTGAGGTTAATATGCTCCCAGTATTATTCTGAGGTTTTTATTTATTTCATATAATATAAAAATAAAGTTCTATCTTAAACAGCAAGATCTTATTACCTCTCTGGAGTCACTTTTCTAACAACCATCGCTTGATAGGTAACGGCTTTCTTGTCTTTAAGGCCTGCATAACTAAAATCCGAAGGAATCACACCAAGTTTGATAGCTAAATAACCAATTGCTTCAAACATTTCCAGATTTTCCTTTCGTAGGGTAAAAGCTGAAACAAAAATAATCCCAGATTACAAAATAAGCAGCTATCATGTATCAATTACACTCTCAGCACTCTGAGGGATTAGTATAAGGAAACAAATTATTAATTTAAATAAAGAGTTTTTTTATTCATCATAGATTTCAGCTGTTATTTTTTAAATGCTGGCTGGCTCATCAAAGGTTTACAGGAAAAAAAATCTGGATTTTTTTCCTTAATTTGGTATTCATAGTCTGGCCCAATTCTACCTTTCCAGTTTCCACATGTGTCACTTTCATTCGCATAGCCTATAATCCTAACAAAAGAACTTTTTGTAATCCCTGGATGTGGATGTGGAAGGTACAGTCTTCCACAGTTTCGTACTTTTGCATGTCAGTCCCTTTATCTAAAATATGTCTTCCCTCATTTATTATTTGTCATACTTCTACTCATTCTAGAAGATCCAACAGCAACAGTCATTCTCCCTGACAAACTTGGGCATGTCGTTAGTGAAGCTCAGCAACATAAGAATTCCCAGACCTGTTTGAAGTCCAGTATCTGTTTGTTGCTGATAATAGCCTGGGTGCCTAAGCAGTTTTTTTCCACAGAGATTTAGAATTTAATATGGAAATATTTAAGATAATCAAATCCATTATATTATTGTGTTAATCTGTATCTACATAAGAGTTTATAACTTGTATGTTAGGAGAATAAGACTTGTAGTTCCAACTAAAAACATTTAGTTGATTTAAATGTCATTTTACAATGAATCTTATTTAAATTAATAAGCAGCATTTTGTAGTATCTACTTACAATGGGAACATTTACAAAAACTTAAAGGTCACTAAATTTATAAGTTTAAACTATAAGATTTATAAGACTTTCTTTCTTACTTGGAGCAACTGAAGCATTAAAAAGAAAATCAACTATACTAAATTTTAAAATTCAATTTTAGAGACTTCCATTTCGAGCCACATTAGAATAATTAATACCAGATGACCTCCCACTGTAAACAAATAGAAAACTGGACAAAACATATGAAACAATTGTTTTAGAGACTGGAAAACAGGTACCACAGAACTGTAATCCAAAAGGAAAAAGCAAATGAGGTGAGCTCTAAAATGTCCTAGTTTTCTGCCTAGAAGTGCATTCTGGACCATAGCACAGAAAACCTGAATCCAGGTAGAGGACAGTAGTCTTGCTGAGTTAAGATGGCAAAGACTGGAGTTCAGGAAGGCTGCGTAGGCCGGAATTCACAGGGCAGAGTTCCAGATAAGAGGAAGCTATGCAGAGGAGTTCCAGAAATCTGCAAAAGTGGTCCCTTGACTTTGTTGCTGATTAGTAATTTAGTGATTTATGCATGTCTAGTGTTAAATGCTATGTATTATTTATCTAATATTCTACAACAAGTCACCTCAAGCCTAGTGGTTTACAACATTCATTTATCTCCCATAGTTTCTGTGGATCAGGATGTCAAGGGCACTTTGGTTTCATGGATCTAGTTCAGGCTCTCTCATGAGGTTGCAGTTAGATGTGACTGGGACTGTGGTTATTTAAAAGCCTGAAAGGAGCTGGGCTTGGTTGCTCAGCTTGTAATCCCAGCACTTTGGGAGGCCAAGGCGAGTGGATTGCCTGAGCCTGAGGGTTCGAGATCAGCCTGGGCAACTTGGCGAGACCTCATCTCTACAATAAATTTTTTAAAAATCAGCCAGGCGTGGTAGCGTGTGCACCGTTCTGGTTAATTGGAAGGCTGAGGCAGAAAGATTGCCAGAGCCCAGCTGGTCAACGCTGGGTGGCTGTGAGTGTGCCACTGAACTCCAGCTTGGGCAATGGAGTGAGACTCCAACTCAAAAAAGAAAGAAAGAAAGAAAAAAGCTGAAATGAACCAGAGGATCCATTTCCAAAGGGGCTCACTGATGTGGCTGGTAGGTTGGTACAGTACTGACTGCTGGCAGGAAGCTCCAGTTCCTTTCCAAAGAGTCATTTGAGTATCCTCACAGAATAGATAGCTTTCCCCAGAATGAGCAATCTAAAATTGGATGAAAAGTATAACACTTTTTATGACCTAGCCTCAAAGTCACATCATACTCACAGTTCTCCCTCAAGTTCTTTTCCGGTTTCAAGGCTGAATACTTCCAAAGCAAGGATCATGTTTGATTAATTGACCATTATATCCTGTCCATTGGCAGATGAATGAATAAACAAAATGTAGTATCTATCTACAATGGGATATTATCCAGCCTTATAAAGGAAGGAAATTCTAACACATGCTACAACATGGATAAACCTTGAAAACATGCTAAGTGAAATAAGTCTATCACAAAAGGACAAATACTATATGATTCCACTGAGATGCCTACGGTTATCAAATCCAAAGAGATAGAATGCAAAATGGTGGCTGCCAGGAACTGGGGAGAAGGAGGGATTGTTTAATGAATGTGAGGTTTTAGTCTGGTAAGATAAAAAAATTCTGGAGATGAATGATAGTAGTGATGGTTGTACAACAGTGTAAATGTCCTTAATGTCACTGAACTATATACTTACAAATGGTTAAAATGGTAAACTTTATGTATATTTTACCACAATTAAAAAACAAAAATAAAAGATTTTTTAAAAGTATTCTACTTCTTAGATAGGTCTACTTATTAATTATTTTATATGAGCTATTTTCTATGAGATTCTTATAAAAGCATGCCTAAGCAAAATCTAAGATAGACAAAATTTATCTTTGTCTTCTTCATTGATGCTACACTTGGAGATATCCCAGTATCTTCACATTGTCCTCTTGTGAGCCATCAATTCCTCCTTTTAGCATATCCCTCCAACTATTCATAGCTCTAGAAAAACTAATACAAACTTGTATGTAAAATTTCCACAATTTTTGACTCAACCCAAATTAATACTGCTAGAATTTCAAGTAGCATAAATAAATAAGAGAATTTCTGGAGCGGCTTAAATTACTCATCAGCAATTCTGCTCTCTACATGTAAAGCTAGTATTGTCTTTCCTTCAAAATAGATTTATCTGTTAATATTTATTGCATGCCTTACGTGTCAAATCATGTGTGTGTGTGTGTGTGTGTGTGTGTGTGTGTGTGTGTGTGTTTGAGAGAGAGAGAGAGAGAGAGAGAAACCTGACAGAAATTGCCAGGAGGGAAAAAAGATTAAAGATGCTACCATTTAAGTAACTATGAAGTACTAAACAATTTCATTATTTCATTTAATCCTTAGACTATTAGGATAAGTTAGACTTTACTGCTACCCCATTTTTCAAGTACAAAACGTTGTAAGTTGTTAGGTAACTTGCCATGGCATTATTCTTCCCATTTTTGCATTTGTGGAATCAAATCTTAAAGATATTAAAAATTTTATAAATCTTTTTGTGAAGTAAAGTCATAATATAAAATCAAACCCCCAAAGCCCTATGGTCCAAACTCTTTTCATTTACACCTGTGGTCCCTACAGAGCACAATCCTTTTTCTGTACCACACACATCTGTGCAAATTTGGGGTGCTAGTTTTATCGTTAAAAGCTTTGCTAAATAAATTTATGTAACATTATCTGAAACACTTCCCACCCTTCAAGTAGAATATAGGCCCGTTAAACCTGGTCTGCTGGACCTGTACAATGGGAGTTCATCAGTTCCATCCAGTCTAGGAATTAAATATATTCCCTAAAACAGTGATGCTCAAAATGTAGCCTCCAGGTCAGCAAAAAAAGCATCTCCTGGGAATTTGTGAAACCATTACCCAAACCTGAAAACAGAACTGGGAAGAGGACTCAGAAATCTGTTTTAACAAGACTGTTTGGTGATCATAATGCATGCTACAGTTGGAGCACATCTCTCTGGAAGACTGACAGAACCAAGTTCTCAGGTTCCCTACTTTTGGTAGGGAAATTTAATTGTTTTGGATTACAAAGTATTCTCTTCACTTTCCTAACACAGAAAATATATTTTAATCTCCCAGTACCTAATTTTAATTAAGACAACTTTCAAAATATGAAATCATGATTAACCGTCAATAAAACATACTAAACACAAAACAATGGCTTCAATCATATACTTTGTGACTATGTTAACTAAAAACGCCTGGGTTAACCACACTTTCAGCATTAAGGCTAATTTTTACATTCAGTGTAATTTGGAAGTCTTCTCTTCCATTAAGTAAAAGAATAAATAAGAATTCCTAGAGCTGTTTAAAACACTCATCAGCAATTCCTCCCCCTACATGTAAAGCACACATTCCAGTATCTCTCCAGTCACATATATTCAATTCATTTGAAATCATTCAGCTTTTATGATTTTTAAATTTAACTAAGCTTGTCCAGTAAAATGAATGATGATTTATTAAATTACCTGTATATGTCACTTTTCTTTCCTGGCTTTCAAGAGGCTTTTTCCTGTGCTTGTGTGCTTTTTCCCGAAATCTTACTGTTATTGCCACATTTGGATTACCAGCATTATAATTCAGTTCAGGAAAAGATTTAGTTTCTACAAGATTTCCAAACTTTTTGTTGACAAAATGGTGGACAGCTTTCCTGTGGTCTTTATTTGCATCAGGCTTAAAGGTAAATTTGGAATTTTCTTTTTTTGCATCCAAATATTTAAAAAAGTCAAATGCTTCTTCTTCAGATACCAAGTGACAAAGTTCTCTATACTCAAGATTTGGTTTTACAACAATTTCACTGTTTTTTCCTACAGTTATTAAAAAAGGAAATTTCTGCCTAATAGCACTATGTAAACTAGCTCTCTGGTTTTTGTCAAGGATTCTGCCTAATGAGAATTCAGGAGCTGATCCAAATGTCTCAGTTTTAGAATGCCACTTTTCTTTTATATCACAGGCAAAATTATTCAGTAACTCATTAGTTTTTTCATCTAAAAAGGAGTTTAATACATTAGTTTTTTCTTCACATTTGGAAATCCCGTCATTGATAGTATCTTCCTTTTCTGCATCAGACTGATTATTTTGGTCACCATTGGAGTACCTAGCCAAAGTATTAATTTCTTGGTTACTTCCAACTTCAAATGATAGATTTTGAAGATCTAGTTTTGTTTTTTTGGGAAAATTTTTTGTCTCTGGTTGTATTTCACTAATCTCACAAACAGGCTCATCAATGGTCTTATTAACTAACTGTGCCTGTTCATCAATTTCAATAACAATAAAGTCACTTGGTGAGCTTTTTATAGTGCCACAAAATCCAACATGATCATTAATGAAACACAAAGAACTAAACCGGGTTCTATAATCTGTATCCTCTTCCATTCTTAAATAATGCCTACAAAAGAAACGAAGTGGTAGTTAGTACCAGAAAGAAAAGTTGTGGATATCAAAATATAAATAGGCTTGCAAGATTTATTTAATTATGTCTCTGTTTTAATTATGAGTTCTCTTCAATGATATTAAAAATTTAATGTATGACAATATTCATGTGTACTTTGACCATCCTATATCAAAATGAATAAAAAGGAAAACTATTTCTGGTATTACTAGTGATTTGTAACTAGAATCTTCACTTACTCCAGGCTTCTATCTATTGTCCAGGATTAAAATAGGTCAATTTTAAATTTACCTTAAAAATACTATTTGTAGGCCCACAAAGAAGAGATGATAACATCATAGGTCATCCTCTTTCAGATTCCCTAACGACTCTTCTCCATTCACTGATGACCTCTAGCTCACTATCTTCTTATCCAGCATGACTTTCATGATCATCCATATGGATCATCTGTTTGTTTATTTATTTATTTTTGTTCTTCAAAAATGACTTTAATAACTGCAGGATATTTTCTTAAATACATGCTTAACAATTGAACTACTTATTCATCCCTATTAATGATCATGCTCAATTCATCACTATAACGGTTGGCACTAAACAAACTTACACATAAAATGATTGCCTTTATTTCTTCTACCAAAAGGGTATTTTTCTTAAAAACGTATAAAAGGGTTGGGCATGATGGTTCACACCTGCAATCCCAGCACTTTGAGAGGTCAAAGAGGGAGGATCGCTTGAAACCAGGAGTTCAAGACAAGCCTAGACAACACAGTAAGACCTTGTCTCTACAAAAAATTAAAAAATTAGCCAGTCAGGGTGGCATGCACCTATAGTCCCAGCTACTCAGGAGGCTGAGACAAAAGGATCACCTGAACCCCGGAGGTTGAAGCTGTGAACTGTGATCGTGCCACTGCACTCCTTTCAGTATGAGCAACAGAGTGACATACTGACTCAAAAAAAAAAGCAAATAAGGGATCTTCATATAACAATGCCAAATTGAATCTTAGAGAAATTACACTAATTTACAGAGACCTAAGCAAAATATTTTCTTTCTTTTTTTTTTTTTTTTTTTAGATTTTATTTTAAAGATGTGGGGTACAACTCAGGGTTAGGTACATAAGTAAGGTAAAGTTTGGTACCCTTAATGATGTTATGTGCCTCCCCTGGCAGTGTACCACTACTGCCAATCCCTTTCCTATAGTATTATACATTTTCAGGGTGAGTGAGTACATGTAATACTCAGATCTTTGTTTCTGTGGTAAATCACTCAGTATTATAGACTCTCGGAATTGGAGTTGGAATTAGGATCATTTGTTTAATGCCTTGGTCCCTCAGTTCTTCAGTCTCATCCTCAGCCTTCTACCTCTCCTTCATCTTGGTCATCCACTCTCATTGTCACAACTCTGGCTTTTGATCTCCAAATACTGCATCAACTTTAAGCACCTGATTACCTGATCACTCCTACTGCCCTTCATCACACCTACTTTAATACTTCCATTCCGAAAAATTTGGGGATATTGTAAAGGTCTCTAATCCCTGCTTCTACTGTTAGTTCACTATAGTCCATTATCCACATAGCAGACAGAATGGTGTCTTAAAAGGTAAATTAAATCACATCACAACCTTCTAATCACATTTACAATAAAATCCAAATTACCCTGACTTGCAAAGACAACTATGATTCTGGACACTGTCTATTCTTCAAACTCATTTGTACTTTTACCCCATTACCCATTATACTCTAGATGCACTAGCCTTCTTCAGTACTTTTGTCCTAAATTTCCTGTTTCCTAAGTTGTTCCTTCCTCAATCATATAGCTGCATCTTTTAGGATTCACATAGCCAGAGGTTTTTCTCATGATTAATAATCTATAGGAATCTGTAAGTGATTCTCTTTCACAAAACCCCACTTAATATTCTGCAAAGCAGCTAATGTTTTTAATAGTTACTGTTTATCTGCTCCAACTAGAATGTTAGATTCATGTGAGCAGAAACGTTGTCTGCCTTATTCCTACTGCTTACCCCACATTTAGATGTGTCAAGCACATAGTAGGGCTGCAATCGACACTGATTGTTCATTAAAGGAAACAACAAGCACCAAATAAGAACTATAGGAGAGAAGTGGAAGAAAGAAGGCATCACTTATGCCCATGACAAACAGGAGAGGCATCATGCAAGAAGTGGCCTCGAAATGTTTCAAGAAATAGAAATGAAACAAAGACATCATCAAGTCGTGCACAAATAAAATGTGCAATGTGTGAGAGAAAAACAACCGCCCAGACAGCGCAGTGGGGGTTAGGGTTTAGTACAGTTCTGGAAAACACAATTACAGCTGGATTAGTGCCAGACTATGGACGACACTGAATACCCGGCAAAGAATTAGAATTCATTGGGTGGCAAATGAATGGCCACTGGAGGTGTTGGAGTAGAAGCGACAGAATCCAAAAAGATGCTTTAGTAAGCTGACTGATGGAACTGAGCGAGACGCATCTGATACAGTAAGAGCTGGAGTAATTGAGAAGCAACGTGATCAAGAGTACAGTTGCAGGGACCGGCCTTGAAAGAATAACGATCTTTTCTTTCCCCAGAAACAGGAGGAAGATACACAACATTCTAAGCTAGTGAAATATGCAGAAAAACTTGCGGAGAATGTAATGATAAGGGAATTCCGGTCAAGCATCTTGGTAGAGTGGAACCGAAGTGGAGGGCGGCCAAGGAGCCCACCACATGGCGTTAAGCATGAGGGAGCAGGGTTTCCACGCCACAGAGTTGCTGATGAGCGTGCGGGGCACAGGGTCGTGCGGTGGGCCCAAGGCTGAGGAATTGCTGATTGTGGAGGGAACCTGGGAAGCGGACAGAAATGGAAAATGCTCTTTCTTCATCAATCGCCCGAGCTCTGCGAACCCATTCCTGCAGACTCCACCGCTCCGCAGAACCAAAGCCGTCTTGCCTTTCAGCACGTCCAAAGGAATCCCCCAAGGGCCGGCAGCTACACCTGTTTCCTCTCCCTCCCCCCACCTCGCCCCAAGGCGCGACACGTCGCCCTCGTTTTCGGCGCAAAGAGTCGGGATCCTCATTGCCGACCTTGTCGTCGCTCCATACACAAACCCCACACCGCGCAAAAGTTGGACCCAGTCTACCTCACTCCAGATGAAGGCGTTCCTCCGCACAGCGCGGTGCGCATGCCCGGAAGTCTCACATTTTTCAGCCTCCGACTGACACGTATTTAAAGGGGCAGGCTCCCACATAAAGAAGTGCCCTGCTCTAGACGCGGAGTTTCTCCTCCTGGAGGCGCCGAGAGGAATCGGGAGGCGGAGCGAGGGCAGGGCCTGCCGGGTTGGCTCCGCCCCCGCCCCGCCCCCCCGCCACTTCGTAGCGCTCAGGTTCTTCTTCGGCTTGCTCCGCCGGGCGGCGCCGGGCCCGTATTCCCCGCCCTGCGCCCTGGCAGGTAAGGGATTGCGGCGTGCGCGCCTCCTTTATCTCAGGATGTCCGAGTTCCCCGTCCAGCCTCGGTCCCTTTGCTCCAGGACTGTCGGGGGACCGTGCGGGACGGAAACCGCCTGATCATCAGTGAGAAAAGTTAGAGAGGAAGTAGGTCGCGTGGACAGAGCTTGCTCCGGGAGAAGGACGTGGGTGGGGTTCTGGGGATCCAGACGCTCGTAGGACCTGAGGGTGACCCCGAGACTGGAGGGGCGTCGCCAGCCGTGCTGGGGCTCAGTCGGACCCCTCCTCAAGCTTCTCAGCTCCTGGGCTGTGTGCTCCGTGAGCCCGCTTACGAAGTGACTTCTGTTCTGAGAACCAGGAAGTGCGGCCAGTGCCTGGCAGAGATGCCTGTCGTGTAGACAGCTTTCGGAACCTCCGCGCCTTTCCGATTGGCTTGTTTCTTAGGCTTCTAGGATGTAGGGAGGGGTTGCAGGGTCAGATGAGTACTTGGAGGGGCAGGGGTGGGGGCGGGGAATAGTGTACCTGATACCTGGGAAGGAGGAGTGGGGACTAAGGGATACAAAGCAAACGCTGAGAAAGGGAGAAAGCACTTTTAGTCATTTAGGATGGGAATAGCGCTATTAGTGCCCCCCGCAAATGTATCTGCCCAAGGCGCCTTAGGAGCAGAGGATATTAAAGTCTACATTTTCCCTTCTGGGGGCAATCTTCCAAGAGGTCTATCAGAAAGTTCAGATGTCAATTATTCTCCAGGTTTCGTGCAAAGCATTCATTTGACGTTTGCTTTACATCTGTCCAAAGGGAGCTCTTTATCTTCCAGGCCAAACTTACTCTCTTTATAGTCTTCTGTCTCAGGAAGTTTCCAAGTGTAAGGAAACTTGGTCAAGCCAAAAACCTTGGTGCCATCTTTTCACACTCCACATCAGCACATAGGGTTGTATTAGCTCTGCTTCAGAATCTATCTGACATCCTAGGACTTCTGTGCATGGTCTGCCACCACCCAGATCCAAGCCTCTCCTAGCTGGATTATCGGGGCGCTCTCCAAATTACTCTTTTCCTGCTTCTCTGTCCTTACTCCAACATTCGTTTTCAATTGTAATACTTTATTTAACTCACTGTATTCAAAATATTGTCATATAAGTATGAGATCAATATAATATTAATGAAGGTTTTTTGGGGGTCTGTACTAAATCTTTCACAGTCACTCTGTATTTGAAGCTTCCAGTACATCCCAGTTCAGACCAACCGCATTCCAGGTGTTCAGTAGCACCGTGTGGCTGGTGACTGCCACAATGAAGTACAACTCTGAGGGCTCTGACTCTCCTGACCCCAGGGAGGTGGAGGGTCTGACCCTCCCCCTTTTCTGCTACAGATGAGGGAAGACCCTCTTCCTGCCAACATCTATCCTCAGGCCCAAGGGTGGGAGAGACAATGCCCAGAGAGAAAGCAGTGGATGCAAACAGGAATTGTCCATAGGTAGACAGTGTTTCCACCTGCTGCTTGATTGGGTCTATTCCTCTTCCAGTGATCAGGCAGTGAAGGAGAGATGTGAGGTCCCAGGAGAAGGGAGCCCATGTCTTCAGATTTGTTCAGAGCCTTGACCTCCAGAGTTTAGAGTTAAGGAACTAGATTAAAGGCAAACTTCTTGTTCTGCAATTTGATCCTGGCCCTAATGATCAGGCCGTGGTTGTCTCCTTCTGTGGTGAGGAGTATTCTTGTTAGATGGCGTTGAGTTATACAGAAATGCATGTAGACATGATACATGTAACTGGCGCTTAAACTCACTTCAGCATTCTTTATTTTCAGCAGTAGCCCCAGGATGTTTTTAAGTCATGAGTGTAGAACATGTCTCTCCTCTTTTCAAAACTTCTACTGTCTCCTCATTTCACTCAGAGGATACAGTCAATATAAAACCTATAAGGCTCTGGGAGACTTGGTCACTTACCTCTCTCACCTCATCTTCTACTTACTTGCCTGCTCCCTTTTCTGCAGTCTCACCATCTCCTTGCTGTTTCTTTGTGGGCCCACTCCCAGCCTTTGCATCTACTATTTCTTTTGCCCAGAAACTTTTTGTGCAGATATCTCAGTGACCAGCTTTCTCATTCTTTCAGACCTTTAATCAAATGGCATCTTCTTTTTGAGGTTTACTCTGACTAGCCTATTTAAAATTACAACCCCTTCTCTGTTTTTCTTTTAACCTAATGTACTATAAACTTTAATTGCTTATTGCCTGTCTTCCTCCATTAGAATATGAAAGCACCATGAGTTAAGTTTTTTTCTTTTCTTCTAATTTTCCTAATGCTTCCTCTTCAGGGATCTAGAGCAATATCCAGCATAAAGCAGACAGTAAAAATTTGGTGAGTTAGTAATATTATTGTATTGTTTTTGTTTTTAAAATATATTCAAAACATTTTAAATACTTACCATGGGGTTTAAACAATGTTCAAGAAAGATGTGTTATGTTTAATTTATGACATACCAGCACATAACCCAGTTGGAGAAAGGAGTCCTATATTGTTTAAGAGGTTCAGAAGGTATCACTAACTTTTGATCATGGTGATGTTGAAGTGTCCAAAAATAAAGATTAATGACTATGTAGCATATCTTGCTAAGACCACATGGAAGTAAAAAATGGTGCTAGAAACATTATAAATATACTAAAAGAACCATGATTGATGAAATAAGACTACTGCCATCTGAAGAACTTTGCTGTGTCTTCAGATCTTTTATTTGTGCTCTCTCAGTATATCTTCACCACTGTTCTGAAAACTGAGATTAAATACGACTCTGCACATTTAAAAATATATATTAATAACTTCTGCCAGAAAGTAATAACTGCTAATTATTTTTTTGCTGCCTATTATGTGACAAGATTAGGCCCTTTGTATTTATTTGTTTTAATTCTCATAGCACTTCTTAGGTATTACTATCTCTGTTTCGCAGATCAATAAACCAAGGCTCAAAGAAATTGATTTACTGACCCTAGTAGCAGTGGCTATGATTAGAACCTAGGCCCATGCAACCTCAAAGTCCATCTTACCTCCACCCTTCTACAGTCTTTTCCTCTGATCAGAGTGTGAATGAAGCAGTCTTAAAACTATTAATTCATTTGACAAGACTTGTTTGCGTTGCTATTTTGGACGTAGTGCTAAGACCACATGTGTGTTTGAGAATGTGCATACATGTGGGAAGGCTTTGGGTTCCATAAGCAGACACTGATTTTAGTATATTTCTCAACTGACACCCCACTGTGCTTGTCTTAGTTGACTTACTTGAAAATAAGAGTGGTTTTCCTCTGCTATGAGAATTAATGGTGTGAGAAAATAGTCATGAGATATTTATTTGTTAAGCAACATATCCTGTTCCACCTCTATTGAAACTAAGTATACTAAAGGAAATCTTGAACAGTTTGAAAGAGATGACACTTTTTAAGTTGTTATAATCTACTTTCATTATTGAAAATTCAGAAGAGCAAAATGAAAACAAAGCCATCATTAAAAACACCACCAAAGGATAACCACTGTTAATATTTTGACTTTTGTTCTTACAAGTATATGGTTAGGAGTGGCATATGAATGTATGTACAAAGTAAAATTTTAATTTCTGGGGTTTTGAACTTGTGGAGCATGTGTGGAGGAGTTATCAGAAGGCCTTTCTTTTCCTGGTATCCCTACACCATCACCTCTGCTAGAAATCTCGGTACAAGACAGCTTACTGAATTTATCCCTGCCTTAAGACAGTCTGTTTTTATTCTCAATTTTCTATATTTTAGCTGTAGCTGTTAGGATTAATAAGCAGCTCTTTGTTTTCTAGCTTTGCCAATCACATTATACTTCTTACAGGAGAGAAAAATCTTAGTAAGGAAAAATAACTTGAAGGGAGCACCTTCAAAGTCTATAGGTAGGTAGATATGGTTTCTTAATTTTAAAAAAAAATCAGTTTTTCATTGAACACAAATGTTTTGAGTAGCTGCTCAAGTGAATTTGGTTGGTTTCCTGCCCAGGAAAGTATACTTTCTAGCAAAGAAGGCAGACACATACACAATCAAATATAATAAGTGTTATAATAGAAGAGTGACCAGGTGACATTTTGGAGCAAAAGAGGTTACTATCAGGAAGCCAGTAGTGCCTTTTGAGTCAGTCTTGAAGGAATAATAAGCATTTACCAGGCAGCCCTTAAGGTGTTTGGGCAATTATTTTACCTAGCCCTAGGTCACCTCACTTCCTATTTCACAGAGAAAATAACATTGTGTGAGAACTCTCCCTTTCTCTTGAAATATATCTGTATTCAGACCTCTCCTTCCCTCTTTCTAGATTCAGAGGAAGTTTTCTTCTATTAAAGACTGATTTCTTCACCTGTACTCAATTCACTTTCCCATTTGTATAGCCAACCAACTTAAACCTTAAACCCCTACACCAGCAATTCTCAAAGTGTGGTTGGGGTCTCCAGAACTCTTTCAGGAGGTCTGTAGTGTTAAAAATCACATATGGGTAAAAAATTAATTCTGAGTGCAATGGATTTTAGTGTGCAAAGTTCATTGATACAGCTTCAGATTCTACATTGCAACTTACCTTTAGGAAGTTACTCCTTGTCAAACTTTAGTGTAGCATCAAAGAGAAATTTGACTACTTTATGAAGAGGCTATTAAAATACTCCTTTTCCTACTATATGTGTATGTGAAGCTGAATTTTCTGAATTTATATCAGCCAAAACAATATACTGCAGCAGATTGAATGCAGAAGTGGATGCGTTAATTCAGCTATCTGCTATTAAGTTAAACATTAAAGAGGTTTGCAAAACAATGCCACTTTTCTGTTTTTTGGGAAAATATATTTTTATTAAAATATGTATGCTAACATGTAGTAATTTATTATTGTTATTTTAAATGTATTAATAAGTAGTGTTTAAATTTCTTAGTGCCAATTTATATGGTAGATATTAGTAGATATAACCAACATAAACAAAAGCCCTTTGAGGTCCACAATAATTTTTAAGAGGTTTAAGGATCCTGAGACCAAATTTGAGAGCTGCTGTTCACTCACGAACTCCTCCCCTTCATACCCCGACTTCTTGGAAAATCTACAAAGGGTGCCAAAAAAAATGTATATACATTTTAAGTATGACATTCGCTCAAAAGATGGCGTTAATCAAATGAATGCTAGCATCACCATGCGACAGGCGGGACAAAGAAAATGGCAGAAGCACAGTTGCTCGAATATCATACTGCACATTGCTATCATAATTTAATTCAACTTTGAAAAGTAATACATAGATAACATCTTTTAAAATATGTATACTGTTTTTTGGCACCCCCTGTATTTTTGCCATTCACTAACTTTTCCACTAGAGATGTTCAGTCACCAGTGACCTTCTGGTTTTCAAATCTAACCTACCAATCAATGCTTATTTTACATCTCTGACTCTTTTATACCAACCTGCCCCACATTCTAGAAATCTCTGGTATGCTACTGTCCTGGATTTTTTCTTGCCTTCATGACTAATCAACACTTTTAAAAGTTCTTTCACACATCCCTTTCCATTCTAAACATTCCTAATAGGTAACCTTATTTTCACTGTTGCTTTAGTATGAGTATATGTTCTCAGTTTATATGACAGAACTTTAAAAAGTTTGTGGAAAAATTGAATTAGAAGATTAAAAAACTATATTTGTCAGCATAAGCTCCATCAAGTTCAAGACACTTTTGTAAATGATGATACCAGCCATTTAGTCTATTCCTAAAGCTGTGAGGGTCCTGGGAATTTTACCATGTCAATAAAGTCTCTTTTACATTATGAAAAAAACTGGGTGCCCTTTAAAAAAAATTTTGAGATTAGGAAACAAAAAAGCCAGAAGGTGTATGCCTAATGGTTTCCCACTGGTACTCTCACAAAATTGCCCTTGTTTGAAGAGAGGAATGAGCAGAAGCATTGTTGTAGTGGAGACGGACTCTCTGGTGCAGCTTTGCTGAACATTGTTCTGCTAAAGCTTTGACTTACTTCATTCAAAACACTCTCATAATAAGCTGTGTTATCATTATTTGACCCTCCAGAAAATTAGCAAGCACAGTTCCTTGGGCATCCCACAAAAACTCTTGCCATGACTTTGCTCGTGACTGGTCAACTTTTGCTTTGGACCATTTCTACCTTTTGGTAGCCATTGTTTTGATAGTGCTTTGTCTTCAGGATCATACTGGTAAAACCATGTTTCATCTTCTATTACAATTCTTTGAAGAAATGCTTCAGGATCTTGATCCCACACTAGTTTAAAATTTTCATTGAAAGCTGTGCTCTTATCTGCAGCGGATCTGGGCATGACAGTTTTGGCACCCATTGAGTGGAAAGTTTGTTCAACTTTATCAGTAAGAATTGTGTTAGCAGACTCAGTTGAGATGTCTGGTGTTGACTATTGTTTCTGTTTGTAGGTCCTCTTGTAGATCCTCTTGAACAGAATGAATTTCTTCAAAAATTGATATGGGTGGTCTGCAGCTGCAGGCTTCATTTTCAACATCATCTCATCCCTTCTTAAAGTGAGTTATTTATATGTAAACTTCTGATTTCTTTGGAGCATTTTCCCCACAAACTTTTCATAAAGCATCAATGATTTCACCATCATTTCACCCTTAGCTTCACCATAAATTTGATGTTTGTTCTTGCTTCAATTTTAGCAGAATTCATGTTGCTTCAAACTAGATCCTGTTCAGAAATGTTATAACAAGTTAGTATGAGTTTATTTGTAAAAAAAAAATTTGAAATCATGCATAGCTTTTTCACAGTATGTATTTTACAAGAACTTTATAAAGACTCCTTATATATGAGAATACTTACATAGAGAGCATTCTTTGCTGAAACCTCTCTCCAAAGCTCCAGACCATATACATGGGTACTTGTTGCCAACTCCACTAGATGGTACCTGAGGTAGGTATTTCACATTTAACATGAGCCAAAAAAAACTCACAAAAACCCTGTAATCATATTCTTTGTTCCCTCTCTCCCTCTTTTGAAAATCTCTAATCTCTGATGAAATTGTTTTGATTTGGCCTCCTAAATCTTTTAATCTTTTTATTCTCCATTCCCTGACCCTATACTTTTTCAGGTTCTCATTTCTGCTCACATAGATTATCGCAGAAGTTTCCAAACTGGTCTCCTTGCTTCAACATACATCCTTTTAATTTTTTATCTGGAGGAATCCACTAAATCAAATAAGATCATATCACATCCATTCTCAAAATCCTGAAGTGGCTCTCCTGTAACTTTTAGTATAAGTTTAATTCCTTGTCTTAGTCTATAAGGCACGTGATTATTTGGCCCTGCTACCTCTTTAACCTCATCTCTTCTCACTTAGTCATAGGCATCCTTATGATGTAGCCATAGCAAACTTTTTGTCTGAGCCTAACCCATGTGCTCCCACCTTTTTCCATGCTACTTCCTGTACCCGGAATTTTCTTTTGGGGGTTATCTTTATTCCCTTTTATTCACCCTTCTAACCTCCCACTCCATCTAAATCTATCTTGATATACCTCCTTCAGATTGCCTGTGCTTGGTGCTCCTTCTCTGGGTCCCATAACACTCTGAACATACCTCTTGCAACATCTATCATTCATTGTCACTGTTTGTATCCTCTGCTAGACTGAACAGCTTGGGAACAAAGATTTTTCTCTTCTTTGTGCTTCCATCTCTTGGTATAAAGCTTGACATATATGTTTGTTGAATGTATGAATGAATGAATTAATGAATGGAAAAGAATGGTCTTTCTAGAAAAGATAATGATATGAACAATGTATGTGTTATAAAAGCAGGGTCTTGCTGCATGAATTTTAGAATCAGACATAAGTTCAAGTCCTAGATTTTTCACTTATTACCTTTGTGAAATAGAGATGACAAAATTGCCTTAGTCACTGAAAAGATTAAGTGAAATCTATAGATAACCGTGTATAGAACTGAGTAATAATTTATTCATTCCTAAAATACATACCTAACAAAACCAATATCTACAATGTCACTAGGTATATATACAATATATACAAGTCGCTAGGTATATATTAATGAATAAAATGAGCGTAGTCCCTGAACTCATGGAGCTTAATGTCTAATGGGGAAGACAGATAATAAACAAGTAGACAAATAAATATATGATTACAAATATGTTGTACAATGTTGAAAGATATTTAAGTGGAGGGCAGATAGACATACTTAGGAGAATTGGTCAAGGAAGTCCAATGAGAAGAAGTGAATACTAACATAGAAGATGTAGTGGTCAAGGAAGTCCAGTGAGAAGAAGTGAACACTAACATAGAAGCCTAGGATATGGAGATACTTTTTGCTTTTTGCTTCTTTGTAGCTTTAGAATGTTGTTCCATATTAGTGTATTATTTGCTCCAAAATTAATTGTGTTGTATTTTTAAAATAGAAATATATAGGGAAGCAGAAATAATTAACAGAAGAATATCTGAATCTGTTTGTCTTGATTAATTGGAAGGAAAGATTACAACCTACTGAGAATGAGAGATATAGAGAACAAATAAAAACCATGCAGGGAAAGGTAAAGGTATGAAAGAGTCACTAAGGACAATGAGAGAAAACAAGTAGACACATTAACAGCAGTGTGGAAGGCCCTGTGGAAAAGTGGGGACCGTAAATTTGAATTTACACCAGTCTGTCTGGTTATCTGGTTCTCTACAGCTGTGTTTAGCAGTGCTGCATGTAAGTAAAATTGTGAGATCTATCCCTGGCTACAACTCTCCAGGGTAGAGTAACAGAAGAAAAAGGGTTTTGCAGAAATAAAGAATCTGTCTAGAGAGTAGTTAAAATGGTGATCTACAGGCTTTGGCATTGTAGGGATTGAATTGTGCTCAGACAGATCTCATGGACTCAAAAAATATGCAGGGGTCAAGGAAGAACAAGTTAGGTGGAAAGTAGATGAATGAACCGTGTCTTAATATTGTACAGATTGTTTCAGTACTTTTTTTTTACTTCTACCAAAGAGCATTACATACATTTTTAATAGTAAATAATTACTGATTAAGAAAAATATTTTAAATTAAAAGTTTCTAAATTAATTTGATTTCTGAATGTGTTTACAGAAATTTTTCTGTAAACTTTTTTCTCCTATGTGTAAATTTCACTTGGTATATCAATGTCAGAAAAAAGTCCCCCAATTTTTATTGATATTTATAGATGGAAAAAGAAAGCAAATCCAGAGGACAATTGGAGAAATAAATTACGATTTTAGCTTCTTCTTAGCATATCAACAACTAGACTTGTTCCTTTATTATGTATAACCAGTTGCCAACATTTCATATGATATTGTAAAGTATGATATATAAGCTTACAGATGTCATCTCTAAAACTACTGTAAAATATTAATGAGAATTTTCCATATTTTAGGAATAGAAGATGAACAAACCCATAACACCATCAACATATGTGCGCAGCCTCAATGTTGGACTAATTAGGAAGCTGTCAGATTTTATTGATCCTCAAGAAGGATGGAAGAAGTTAGCTGTAGCTATTAAAAAACCATCTGGTGATGATAGATACAATCAGTTTCACATAAGGTAACATATAAAAAATTATTTTTCATTTTAAATTCTTACATCACAATCTGGAATGATTAATAGGTATAAGTATTGCCTAATGTTACTGCTTAGAAGTGAACCTTTGACTGTGGAGGAGATGATGGTAATAAGTAACCTGTTTTTTTGTTGTTTTTGTAATTTTTTCTTCATTCCCCAATATGTCAGCTGGGCTAATATTGTGATCTTGCAAATATGATTTTGGGTTAGAATCAAGATTCCTACCTTTGCTCTGGTTCTCGGTTTGGCAAGCCAAGTATAGTTCACTCTGCCTCACCCTTCTCATTTCCAGGCTGAAGGAATATAAGAACGTTGTAAAAATCTCTAGTAAAAATCTGGAGGCTAAACTTCAAAATGTGTGAATCTCTGATGCACTCTAACAATGTATTCTGGAAGTTTTTCAAATTGCCATTTTAAAGTTGTTACTTATAAAGTGTGTGCATCTATTAACAGAATTCTTAGATCTTAGGCAGGATTTTTCAGTGCTAGCTTCAGATAATTTCCATTTTCCCCCTTTACTCATCTCTGTTTGATTTAGTGTAAAATCTCAGTGCAGAATTTATTTTTGTCAGTTATTGCAGTTAACACTTATGTCAAAATTTGTCTTTGGTAGTAAGAGGAAAAGAAATCTATTTGTATGATTTTCAGCTTTAACCTGATAAGGAACTCTTGTGTTTCATATTGACTTTGTCTTTCGTGTTAGTCCTTCCAGTGAATGTTTCCTCATATGAAGGGTGAACATATTAAATCATTTGTAAGAAGCTTACGTTTAAACCTTGTAAGCCAACTTAGAAAGATAGTTTGTTGATATTACTGTTAAACCTTGAAGG
Source organism: Tarsius wallacei (assembly GCA_963574415.1). Classification (NCBI taxonomy): domain Eukaryota; kingdom Metazoa; phylum Chordata; class Mammalia; order Primates; family Tarsiidae; genus Tarsius; species Tarsius wallacei. The sequence goes on from CAUYQG010142192.1 coordinate 28,201, forward strand.
GTAATTGGGACAGAGGTGGTGAGAAGAAAAAGATCTTTTTTACAAAATAGTGCCAGAAAATATTTATTAAAAGAATGATAGAAAGTTACTGATTTGTAACCCCAATGAATAATTATTCACACAAGATTCATCAGTGAGCCTAAAAGCATAAGGTGAAAGACTGTTGATGAACAAGATATGCACAAGATTTTAAAGTATTATCCACCAATTGTCTATGAATTCTGAAGAGGAGAAAGGTACTTCTATAATGAAGAAATCTGGTGTGCCACCCTAACCAAGTGATTAAACTTTAGCATCACTAGTAATGGCTCAAAATGCCATTATGTACCTCTGGATATGAGACAGTAGGAAGAGCATATTACCATGTATGAAGTGTTCTTAACAAAGATTTTAATTTGAATTTAATCGTGAGAAACTAGTCAGAAAAATCTAGAGTATGAGACATTCTACACGACATCTGGCCTATACTCTGAAATGCCCACAGACACAGATTGAAAGAGAGCATGCCCAAATGTGACAAAACATTATCAAGAATATAATTGATGAATCTAGGTGAAGGGTAAGTGGTTGTTCACTGTATTATTTTTTCAACTTTCTGTAAGTTTAAAATTTTTCAAACCAAAAACATTAGAAGAAAAATATAAAGGGGCTTAATTGATTAAGTTTTTAAGTATTACTTTTCAAAATTAAGTTTTTATTTTAAAGAAATGGAATGAAAACCAGATCTGTGTTTGTTCATTAATTTAATTGAAATACAGTTAAGAGCAAAGGAATAATTCCTTAATTTTATGTATATTCTATTTAATTAAACAGGCTGGTTTATTAAAAGTTATAAACTAGCATAGTTAATAAGTCATATAAAAAGTAGCGTATCTTAGTAGATTGAGAACATACCCTATGTCAAGTGAAATCTGAATTTGGATCTCAACTTGGATACATCTTTAGTAACTGTGTAGCTATGGGTTGGTTACTCTATCTCTCCAAGCCTGGCTTTCTCATTAGTAAATTAGTATGATAATCATAGTATCTTTAAACGAGCTCATATGTGTGCCTCCAACAGCACACTGAGTAAATGCTCAATAAGTACCCAGTAATTCTTAACTTTTATCATCATCATCTTTGGCATTTTTTCTCATTCTGCCTACCCTTTCTGTCTCTGTAATTCCTACTGGTTCACTTACTGTTACTTTCCTTAAATAGGAGGTGCTATTGGTAAGACAAGGGTAGAGGGAGGAATCAATTCCTATTTTAATATGAACCCAGTGCATAAATGCTATGGTTTGCATGTGTCCCCCAAAGTTCATGTGTTGGGAATTTAATTCCTACTGCAACAGTGTTGAGAGGTGGCTTCTTTAAGAGGTGATTAGATCATGAGGGCTATACCCTTATGAATGGATTAATGTTATGATGTGAATGGGTTAGTTATCTTGGGAGCAGGTTCTTGATAAAAGGATGGGTTTGGCTCCCTTCCTCTGTCTCTCTCTCGCTCTCTTTCTCTCATTCGTGTGCTCTGTTGCCCTTCCACCCTTCCACCATGGAATGATGCAGCAAGAAGGCCCTTACCAGATACAACTCCTCGAACTTGGAACTCCAGAACCGTGAGCCGAATAAATGTTGATTGTTTATAAATTACTCAGTCTGTGGTATTCTGTTCTAGCAGCAAAAACAGACTAAGGCAATCGACTAATTATGTTTCTCTGTGACTTGCTTTTAAGGAGATTCGAAGCATTACTTCAAACTGGAAAAAGTCCCACCTCTGAATTATTATTTGACTGGGGCACCACAAATTGTACAGTTGGTGATCTTGTGGATCTTTTGGTCCAAAATGAGTTGTTTGCTCCTGCGAGTCTTTTGCTCCCAGGTAAACTGAGTGTTGCCAGGGTGTCCACAATTAGGGTGGAGAAACAAACAGCAGAAATAGAAACATTTCTTCTTACTCTTGCTTTTTTCTTATAGTAGATGAAACTTAAATTTGAGAGTCCCTTTTATTCTTTCAGCTCTCCCCAACTCTTTAAAAAAAAAAAAAAAACCAGACATAGGACACAATGGACTGTTGCTGAGGTGATGGAAGCTTCATGATTGAGTTTGATCCTAATATTAGTTTTGTGCCAATAGGAAGTCAAGCAGGATATAGTCTTTAGACATCTAGCTTAAGCTATAAGAAAATAATTATTCTATTGAGTTCTTGCTTTTTTTTTTAAACCTTCAACTTTCATTCTGATGGAACTCTATGATCATTATCTTTTAAAATTGTATTCTAGTGTGTTAGTGTCTGGTTGCTGTCCTTATAACCTTACTGTTTTCCCTTTGATACCATCCACACCAGTGGTTCTCAACCTTTATTATGCATAAGAGTCACCTGGGTTCTTGTTAAACATGTAGATTCTTGGACTCTATTCCAGACCACTTAATCAGAATTCTGGAATTGGGTGCAAGATCTGTGCTCTTGCATAAATTCTTCAGTGCCTCTGATATAGGTGACTCACAGACCACTGTTGAAAGCACTGCCTTACCTTCTCTACCCATCTTTATCACAGCTTGCATATTCGTACTAGGTAGTTTCTAGTGTGTGCTGTGAGAATATGGGGCTGACCTGTAGAAATGGGAATAATGTGAAAGGAACCAAGTTTCTAGTGTGACTTTTTCACAAACGCTTTTTTCTTATAGAAGAACAACTTGTACCTTACTTCATTTGGCAGATGCTGTTCCCAAAATTGCTAATACTCTGCCTTCTAAAGAAGCTGTAACAGTTCAGCAGAAACAGATGCCTTTATATAACAAAGATAGGACATCTGTGACACCTATGCAGAATCTTGAACAGAACTATATGCCACCTGATTCTTCAAGTTCAGATAATAAAAGTTTAGAAGTTAGTGATACACGTAAGTAACTTTTTTAGTGCTCTCCACTAGTGGATTTGTTAAGACTGTCACTACTTTAAAATAACGCTCTTCTTTTGTTTGTACAGCAATCAGAGGCACAGGCACACTAGAAATAGTTCTTTTGTGGGCTTTTTAATCTCTTGATTTAAGTACCATCTCCATTGTATAAATCAGTGTATTTTCAGTGATCGGAAGCAATTAGAAATGCAAACAACCAGAGAAGCAATGAAAAAAATAAGTAAATATTTACATAACTTGAAAGGGTCATTTTTTAAAAAGAAAATATGTGGCTAGAGTTTTGAGTGAGTAGACTACACCCACCCAAATATGTGAATAGAATTTTGGGTGGGTGACTACAGTGTTTGGTGGGCTGGATTGCCAAACAATTCTCAAGATAAAGCTTAGGATTTGTATTTTCAAAATGGTAAAACCCTCTTCTTTCATGTTTGTTTATAAATATTTACAAATATTTAAAAATTTGCAAATATTCTAAATATTTGCATGCATGTAAAATCTTCAAATGAGAAGATATTAGAGTTATTAAAACCAATTTCTTTTCTATTTAAGCACCTTTTTATTTTACTGACATTATAGGTTTTCACAGTTTTTCTTTTTATGAATTGAAGAGCATCACAAATAACTTTGATGAAAGACCCATTTCTGTTGGTGGTAATAAAATGGGAGAGGGAGGATTTGGAGTTGTTTATAAAGGCTACGTGAACAACAGAACTGTGGCAGTGAAGAAGCTTGCAGCAGTAAGTTGTATATGATATTTGGGGGAATAAAAAGAATAAAAGAGTTGCTTTCTAGTGTACTGTATAATAGACTTGAAGTTAATCTTTAGGAAATATATTATTTCAGTATGTATATTCTTTAAGTAGACACCATTCCAAAATGGTAGTTCTGTTGAAAGCTATGAACCCTGTCCCCAGAAGAAAGTAGTTATGCACACATACATATGATCATACACATAATTGTGGGAGATTCACAAAATAGAATTGAGAATCCCTGCTCTACACAGTGCTTCATGTGTAGTCAGAATTTAAATGGTAAGATATGAGGAAGTTTTTGTACAAATAACTTAGTTTATGTTACTTTTCCCATTTAAATATAAAGTTTGGGAAATATGCATTAAGAAAAAAAGATTGAAAAATTTCTTATCTGTGTCCTTTTTGTTCCCATTTCTATTGAGGCGTTTACCTTTTACTTATTTACTTGTTGTATTCTAAACCTGTTCTATACTAAATATATCAATATGATAATCACTCCTTGTCATATGCTAATGCTTGTACAGGTTTTGATTTTCTTTTTGCATTCAAATTTGCTTATTTTCTGTCTCACAGGATATTTTTTCAGAATTTTTATGCAGTGAAGTTTCATATTATTTCATTTTGTTCCTACAGTAGCTCAGTGAGATTTATTTATTTTTTCAGTTCACTAACCAGCCATGGACCTTGAGCAAATCAATAGTATTTCTAGATCTCAGTTGTTGTTTTTGTACTGGGAAGAATAATACCTTATTGTTCTTAAGAAAGGGAGATTACCCCATTGATCTCCTGAGACCCCCTTCCAGCTTTAGGAGCCTTGGAGTTATTGTAGTGTATTATATTGTATATTTTATTTTTTCAGATGGTTGACATTAGTACTGAAGAACTGAAACAACAATTTGATCAAGAAATAAAAGTAATGGCAAAGTAAGTGTTAATTTGGCAGTGTGGTATAGTGAAAAATAACAAGACAAGGAATAAGGAATCTGGTTTCTTACCCAGAGTATGCTGTGAACTAGTGATGTCTACAACTATATGCAATTAAAATAAAAGGTTTAGATTGGAGAAATTAAAAATACTTTTGACTCTACAATTCTATGACTACATATACTAATATGCCCATTGATTAAACAGCAGTCAGTATTTTAAGATCACAATAGTTACATGGAATTTCAACTGTCTTCCATTATTATGTTTTCTGCTACCAGAATTCATGAGAGATCAGTTGTAGCAATACTTTTTAAAAAATTGTTTATAAAATAATAGGCCCTTAGATATAAGTTAACACCTGTAAAGGAACTAGGAAAGTGTTAAATACAAGGATACTTAGAAGGTTTTGACCCAGTATGTTGGGAAATCGTCAGCATCATTGGAAAGAGTAGGAGGAACAGGTCCAGAAATTCATTTTGATAATCATAGTGATTGACATCTGAGAATGTGTGGTATGCCAAGCACTGTGTTATGTACTTTATCTTCATCATTCCATTTAACCCTCACAACTGTTAAAACCTCCCCCTGTCTATTTCTTTAACTGAGATTTAGAAACATTAAAACTTTAGAAACTTGTTCAAGGTCATAACCAGTAAGTATCAGAGATGAGATTGAAATCCAGATCTGTTTGATTCCAGGGCTTGAGCTTTTGGTCTGAATTCTGAAGGGACTTACCAAATTATACCCATCAGACCTACTGCGATAAAACCTCAATTCTAGTGATTTAACCTCAAGAAAAAATTAATAGACTGGAATTGATTCGTGCACAGTAAAAATAATATACATTGTTAAAAGATCAAAACTTTTTTTTTTAGAATTTGTCTTCCCCACTCCTACCCCAACTCTTTAATCATAAAAGTAACTTATTAAAGTAGATAATCTGAGAAATACAAGAAAATGTTTTTAAATAATGAAAACCATCTCTCAAATATATCACTCAGAGATAATCACTGCTAATAATTTATGTACTTGTTTCATGATATGTGTCCCATTTTCCCCATGTCATTAAAAATAATTTGAAAGCATTTTAAATTATTGTACAACATTCTAGCATATGTGAGGATCATAGTTTATGTATCCATTACTCTACTAGATTTGTCATTAATTTTCAATATTACAAATTAAAGCTTCTTTAAATCTCTTTGTACATAAATCTTTAAATGCGTTTCTACTTATTTCATTAAGATAAATTTCTACACAGAGGCAGGAACAACTGACACTGGCACTATTTGCAGGAGGAGGGAAGTAGTGGGCATAAAAGGCACAACATTGTGTATCATGTCCACCACTGGGAGGAGAGAGGGCTTGCTAGAAGCCCAAACCTCACCTGCATGCAATTTACTTTTGTAGCAAATCCTCACGTGGACCCCAACAACTCTAAAATAAAAATGTTTTACAAAGATAAAGTTCTAGTTCCAGCTACTTGGAAGGCTGAGGCGGAAGGATCGCCGGAGCCCAGCAGGTTGAGGCTGCGGTGGCCGGGAGCGGCCACTGCACTCCAGTCTGGGCGACAGAGTGAGACTCCAACTGAAAAAAAAAAAAGAGAAGTGTCTGACTTTTTAAAGAAGTGGGCCAAGATCACCGTGTATGGGAGGCAACGCCCCGGTCGTACACCAACTTGGCCCTTGAGAAGCTCATATCTGAACGGTTCCTTCAGGCAATACCACTCTGATACTGGAAGCTCCTGGGTGGTGACAGGAGCTCACGGAGAATCTGCCGAGGGCTGGGTTTGGCTCCTGGGCACATCCGCCTCCTAGCTATGCCCCCAGCCCTGATATCCCTCCCCACTTTGGTCCCGCAGGCTAGACTTCCTTGGAAGCTCTGTTTTCATCATAAATCCTGCCTGATGTGCTTCTTCTGAGTGGCCTCTGGGCCTGCGTACCAAGGCAAACATTACTAAAAGTCTTTCAAAGCCATTTAAAAGCGCCTCTGTTATACCAGCCGAAAGTTCTAGAAAGCTTTTCCGATCCAGCCTGTTTCTCTCCTGGTTCTCAAGGCTACCGTCATGTGACACTCACCCCTGCCGTTCCATCCATCCTCTTTTGTTTGTGCCAGGCCTGTATGGAAGGCAGAGTGCTCAGGGAGGCATGCGATGACACCCACCCAGCAGTGGCGGGAACACAGGCTTCCAGGTTCAGCCCTCTCCAAGCCATGTTACTCACAGCCTTGGCAAATTAAATCAGTGCAGTCTGAGGCTTGGAACGTCCCCGTTCAGATCTGTAGCTGGTCATGTTTTTTGCTCTCCAGCCTCAATAAAGTCATTATATAGCCACAAAAACTCCTGTAGAACACGGAAGATATGAGGTTGAGAGATGACTGTTTTTTTTTTCATAACGGTGGGGCGTTTTGTTTTTGTTTTCGTTTTTCCCTTTAATAAACAATATCAATTCTGCATGCCATTTCTTTCTTTCTTTTTTTTTTAATGGAAACTTGTCCACAAGTCCTCTGAAAGGTTATTATCGCTCTTTTTATGAGAAGAATGGGAGAGAGGGGTGTTTATTTACAGTATATGCATGTGATTATTCCTTTTATTTCAGAAAACTAAACAAAGCAGTAGGATTGCGTCTTAACATCAAAGGGAGGGATTGCTCTTCTGAGACCCAAGTGCTGCTGAAATGGGCTCTGTCTCCCTAGAGACGCCAGAGAAGGGACTAGGTTATCCTGGGAAGAGGGTTTCCCAGGAGGCCGGAATGCTTTGTTGCCCTACAGAAATGTAGCCTGGCCTTCCCTGAGCACTTCTTTTTTTTTTTTTTTTAGTTGGAGTCTCACGCTGTCGCCCAGACTGGAGTGCAGTGGCCACTCCCGGCCACCGCAGCCTCGACCTGCTGGGCTCCGGCGATCCTTCCGCCTCAGCCTTCCAAGGAGCTGGAACTACAGGTGCGCGCCACCACGCCCGGCTAATTTTTTTTTTGATTTATTGTAGAGATGAGGTCTTGCTTGCCCAGGCGGGTCTCGAACCCGCGGGCTCAGACAATCCACTCACCTCAGCCTCCCAAAGGCGTGGGATTACAGGCTGAGCCACCGAGCCCGGCTCCCTGAGCACTTCTAACTGTATGTGAGAGCAAAAGGAGACTTGGGGGTCCAGCAAAAAACATTGCATTTGTGGGGATATTATTTTACTAACAGCTTAGTTCATCGATCACCTCTTTATTTTCATCTCTATTTTATCAGAAAAGCAGGAATGCCCCCCTGGTCTCCCTATACTGGGGAGCTGAAAATCCTGAACTTGGGATTACAACCAGCTTCATTTTTTGTAACAGATCGACTCCAAGGTAGCATTTTGTTGTCTCAATTTCTTGGATGCGTCATTCTAGGTTACTGAGGCCACATGCTGTTGATTAAGTAAGAGACTGATGTACCAGCTTTGGCTCAATTTATAAAAGGGGTGTGGATTCTATTAGATGAACCACCTGAGTATCTTTGGTATTTGTTTTTTGTGGTATTTACTTGCAGCAATAGGGCATTTTCAGGGGACACACTGGTGGTTAGTATATCATAATTAGGCGGAAGGAGTTGAGTTTCCTGGGGTGCCTTCCTTTGCTCAAGCCCGGAGAGCTGTTTTAGGATAATGATTATCTGTCTGCCATGGGGGGTGATCAATATCCTCCTGTCACTCTCATTGATTGGCCTCAGGCTTGTAGGCGACTCTGTCTCCGGCTGTTGCTACTTTAAGCTGTCATTCCTTTCAAAATGGCTCTTCCCCCCAGTAATCTGAGCTATCATTTTTGCTTAATGGCGATAAACCTGACATTCTCATATTTGGCGCAAAAGTCATCTGCAGCACTGTGTTAGTTTCAGACCACGTGGGTCTGGTCTCTAACTGCTCCCCATCGGGCGATCGGTGTGGCTTTCACACGTAAACAAACAACTTTTTCGGACCTCGAAGTGGGTATCTCTTTTAACTGTTCTTACCAACTTTCAAAGGACTTGCGGGTCTCTTAGTTTGCTTTTTTTAAGAAAATTGTGTCATATACTCGTATCATGGTATCAGTTTTCTTTTTCTACATTCATTCTCCCCTCCATGTTAAGCAGTAGGTCATTCTTGTGTATTTACTTGTCGCTGAATCAGGAGCAAATTTGGGCAGTGAGTGAGAGACTGCTGCGTCACCGTCTGTCCTTAGGAACTTCCTTCCTCAAATTTAGCTAAATGCGAACCTCCGCTGAGAAGCTGTTAAAAATTCACTCTTCTCCTTCAGTGAGAGGATAGTGCTCTGTGAATTTATCCTGGCTCCTTCTACCTGTGGTATACTTCCATGTACCCTGATCTGTTCATTTGTTCATTCACGTCTTCGTTTCTTTACTTATTCATTCGTTTACTCTCTCACTCGCTCGTTAATTTTCCTGTGTCGTCAACCCATACTCACAGAATAGCTCTTGCATGCTGGCTCTGTGATGGGCATGAGAGTGCCAGGAGCAGTAAGGTAAGGCTGCCCTCTGTCCTTCACACACGGCGGTTCTCCGAGCGGAATTTTTTTCTGTCTCCTTTACATTGGAAATTCATGTTCTTTCTGGTGAATCTAAGGCAGTTCAGGGTTTGTGGGCCAAATCCAGCCAACCACCTGTTTTTGTAAGTAAAGTTTCCATGCCCCTTTCTTTACGCCCTGTCTGGGGCTGCCTTGTGGCTGCAACAGCAGAGTGGAGTCGCTGCTACAGAGATCATGTGGCCTGCTGAAAATATTCACTATCTAACCCCTTTCCAGGAAAGGTGTGCTGGCCTTTGCTCTCAGTTCAGAAGGCGAGGGAAGGTCTCTCCTCCTCTCACCCCTGGAAAGCATCTCCAAGGACTTTGTGTATTCCTTGGACAATAGCTCGATAGCTAGATCACTAGTCCCTGGGTTTAAAACAGCCAGCCAGACAGAGAGCAGTGGTATTTCTCAGGGGCTGTGCAGACCTTGTGAGATATACTGAGAGACATTGGGAAGTCCCATGGCTGCAGTCTGGAGCATAGCAGACCCGCCAGCGCTGAGTCAGGCAGGATGGAGTCTTGAGTCACGTGGAGAGACTGTGCCGGGTCAGACCCACCCAGAGATGGTTTCTTTGCTGTCGGAGCATCAGCGATGTGATGTCTTCCTCATACTCATGTTTTCTAGCATCTGCCGCCCCCACTGCCCAGCAAAACTCCGCCTCCTCCTCCTCCAAAGACAACTCGCAAGCAGACATCAGTGGACTCCGGGATCGTGCAGTGAAAACAGCAAGGCCATCTGGAAAGAGCAAACTGGCATGTGTCCTCTTCCTCCTCGTCTTCTGTGTCTGGCATTTACCTCATCGGGCCTGTGACGTCTAACATTTAGTGCAATTGCTTTTCCTTTAGAGGAATTCATTTCTAGCCACGGAGTGTGTGGCCTTTAGCATCATGGAGCTAGCAGGTGTGAGTCGGGAAGTGCTGTTGTCTATCAAAGTCGGGGATCTCTGAGTGCGTCCGTGTCTAGAGAGCCTAAGTCTTGCCCTTTCTTTTTGTGCCAAATAAGTTGTATTTGCAAAGAACTCAACTGATCTGAGTTTAGCCGAGTGAGAGAGGCTAGGATGTTACCCTTGAGAAGCTGTGTAATGATGTATGCAAATCCTTCTTTTTTCTATAGGCCAAAACCCTAGCTTACTTTCTTGGGATGTTTTATCAATCCCCTCCTTTTTGCAATGGGTGGTGTGACTTTTTATTGGTTGAGGCATGTCTTCAGCCTACGTCAGACAAGTAAGTTCCACCCTCTCGGGGAAGTTCCTGATTTCCCCTGGTGTAACTTAAAATACGCTATTTCTCAGCTACTGAACAGTCACTAATTTATGGAGTGGAAACACCACTAAGAGTACTGAATCAAGTGGAAAAATAAATGAATATAGGAAAATAAGCTTTCACTCTTTTTTGAAAAAGATATGTTTGAATTGGGTGAATTCCTTTCATCCTCATTCTGTACAGAAGTTTGTATATATGATGGTTCTTAGAACTTAATTTTTGTGATCTTTCTGTTTGTTGTAATTGGCATCTTCAAATGATTCTCAGTATGTGTTCTTAATTTTTAACTGCTGGAAATGTAAAAAGAAGACAAAAACCTACAAATTAAAATGTTTTCTCAGAGCTCCAAAGTCCTGAAAGTGTTGGTGGACAATGATTTAAAAAAAAAAAACACAACTAACTTTGTATAACCTAATATTTGTATTCTGTCATCTATATTTTTTTATTCACTATAATCATGATATTCTTCTTGTAGGCTCAAAAGTTAATCACTGACAATGAAAAATAAAATGTTATTTAAAAAGACACACAGTGGCTGACATACTATGTTTTCATTCTTTATTGTAAGGGACGAATGCTGCTGCTTCTGTGGTGCTTCTTAAAAAGCTAGTGACACACATTTCTATATGCACACATCTTCTTCAAACATAGTTTTTACTCATCTCTGATCATTGTCTCTGATCTGAAGCCCAGACAGAAGGCATCCACATCCCTACGCGTGGCCGCATGTCTTCACAGCCATGAGCAGAGCAGAGCACGGCCATGGGTAAAGCTCTTTCCTTCCCTCAGCTGGGCCCTGGGGGCTCTCTGGTGGTTTCCATATCACAAATGCCTCTTTCAGCTGCTAATTTGAGAAAGGGCTTTGTGTAGTGGTATGTGTGATTTAACTTGAGAGGCATGAACACTTGGAGCTTTCTTTGGGGCCTACCAGGCCGATCTTAGGTGGCAGGAACCAAAGAAGGCAGTGGGGTCCTCGTCTCACCCCGGTTCTTGTTTAAACCATAAGAATGTGCTCTCGGCCCCCTCCAACAGGCGTGGGAAGAGTCTGCCTCAGAACCCAAGAAGCTGTGAGGGTCTACCTCTCACTGAGTAGCTATCCTCCCAGCTGGTTCATACTTGTCAATATCCAGTTCACCCCCAACAGACCGTAGACCCGTGTGAACATAGAATTTTGTCTTCGCAAATCTTCACTCGTTCACCAAGGTAAATATTCATTCTCTGTCAAGTTATGTTAGAAACTGGGTATTATCCACAATACTAAAAATAATCGGATGGGCCCACCAATCGGGTAAGGTATGGGAGCAGTTTGCTCCTGGCAACAGCTTGATTTGGGGTAGTTTCACATTGCGTAGGTGGCCACCCAAAACTGAAAAAGAGTTCTTACTCCTACAGAAAACGATAGTTGTATCGTGGACTGACATCTGGATTCTTGTTTTTCCCCCATCTATCAGGACCACCCTTACACTACACAACCCTGGCTGGAAATCCTACCCCAGGCTCCCTCACCCCAACCGTGCATCTCACAGGGGCCTCTAGAGCTGGAATGTCCTCAGAGAACACAAAGCAAAGCTAGGAAGAGAAAAGCAAAGACGACTAAAATGTTGCAGAAATTTCCTCATATAAATTATAAATGTGCTCATATATTCACAAACAAGTAAACTTCTCAAACTCTATGCAAACACAGAACTTCCTCACCTTGTAAATCAAGAGATGGACTGAAAAAACGGTCATCAGAGAGAACTGCCCTGCTCATCATCAGTGTCTCCTGGATACGTTTCTTCTGCAATGAGGTTCCAGGAAGAACATTTAGCTCTCTAGATGCAATGATATATTTCTTTTGACTCGGAAACAGTGTTTCTCAACACCTTTTTTTCTCCCTAATTGCCTTTAAAGGAACCTTTTCAGACAGAGTTTTCCTCTAATCACGCTCATGAAATTTTAATAGTATGGATATATTATATATCTACTTATATATACTATTATATACTACATATCCATTTATGTACTTTATGTAAGTCTGTGCTCTTTGCATTAAAAAATAATTATTTTTGGTCTACCAAAAATCATTTCTCCACTCATCAGGAGTCATATTGCCTTGATGAGAATGCATACTCTAAAAGAGGAATGGTGAGTTACTCTTATGTTCTTCTTTTACTTTGGTTGCCAGGAAGCTCAAAGCCAAATTTAGCTCTCACACAGTCAGTTAAATTTTGGTTTTATTCTTCTGCCTTCCAAAATGCTTTCTAGCCTATTAAAAATCCATCTTTCCTTTAACTACCTAGTTTAATACGGGCTTTCTCCAAATTTTTATTCAAAGTAGTTAGTTTTTAAGTGATATTTTTTAAGTGGAAAAGTTTGGAAGTTGGGAATAAAAGTTGAAAATGGAAGCCGCTTTGCATGTGCAGATTTCTTTTTATTTGAAAACCACCCTTGGTGATTGAAGATCGCTTCCCAGTGTCTAAAAAAATTTATTTTTTAATCAGTGTTAAGATTAGGCTTTCATGTAAAGATTGATCTCTTAAATTCCTTACAGATTTCATTATCTTATGCCCTAGATTCTTTCATGGCATTGGGCTTTGTTTCATGTCCACAGAAGTCTTTGTTGCTTTAATGGATTCTCACCTTTGCTTTCTCGTTCTATCGCCAATTACTTTTTAGTATTTTACCTACTTTTAAAAGTCTGTTTGGGGACTTTTATCACTTTTTGGGGGGGTGGGGGAGAAATCAACCTTTTCAGAATTATTTAAACATCTACTGTGTTATTGATAATGGCTCAGAGAAACAGGGAAACGGCAGGGCCGCTGATCCCTTGCACCCAAATAAGCTAAGATTGGTGGGCCTGGTTTGTCTTCCACTGCCGCTGCTCCTCCCAGGTCCTATGGCGGCCTTAATGCAATGTCTCAAATTTGAGAGGGGAATGGAGACTCCTGAGATATTTGATACATGGCAAAACTCACTTTGATCATTCTGATGACTTAATTTCAGCCCTGGACAAAAGAGTTCTGATGAGGTCCATGAGTCATCGTGGGTGGGATAGAGTAACCAGTTAATCACCACTGACATAGGTGTTGCTATGAAGGTGTTTTGTAAATGAATATCTACAATCAGTTCACTGAGTAAAGGAGAGTACCCCGATAATGAGTGTAGCATCATCCCGTCAGTGAGAGGTCTTAAGAGCAAAAACTAAAGTTTCCTGGAGAAGAAGGAATTCTGCCTCAAACATCCATCAACTCCTGCCTGACTTTCCAGCCTGCTGGCATGCCAGGACTTGGCAGCCCTCCACAGTGGCATGAGCAAATTTCTTAAAATCTCTCTCTCTCTCTACATACACACACACACACACACACACACACACACATACACACACACACACACACACACACACACACACCAAAAGGTAGAGCTCTTCTAGTAAGGTGGCATTTGACAGAAAGAGTTGACTAGAACAGGGAAAACTGGAGTAGACCTCCAGCATCTGGAGACCCCCAACAAGCCACTCCAGTCGTGAATGTCTTCATGGGTCAAATGATAAGAATACCAACTGCCACATCATCATCGTCTCTTGAGGCTGAAACATCCAACAAGACGACTTCCTTCATGTGTCTGGATGTGCCTTCAATGCAGCTGGCTGGATGTTTCTCTCCCCGCCCCCACAATTTTCCTGCTTTCACCTTCCCTGTCCACCTCCCCACCCACCCTCCACCCCCACCTTTGGTTGTCTTTCACCCGGGGCTATTTCATCTGTAGGAAGCAACTTTCCATGCTCATATTTCCTTTGTTTACATTTGGCACAGAATTGGTTTTCTCTGTTAAAGCGTTGTGAGGTTGCCCCTGTGACCAAGAGGGATGCGGGTCACCCTTCATCTCAATCCACCCAGACACACTCTGCAGTCTCTCTCTGCATTGCAGCCTCTCATGCCAAGCTCTTGGGTTTTCCAGCTCTCCTCGTTCCACCTGACCCTGGGCAGAGTGGCTTGGGAGCTCCCGGTCCTGGGCCAGCTTTGCCCAGAGCCCGTAAAGTTCTGCTGGTCTTGCCGTCTGTTGAATTCCTTGATCTGCAGCACGTGGGACTCCAGAATTTGCTGTGCATCCTCCAGCAAGGAGGCTGTGCTCCCTCCTCTAGGAAGGTTCCATGCCTTTTCTAGCATCAGAGCACTGTTTCCTCACCCCCCCCACTTTTCTCCTGTAATTTGTTCAATCGTTGGCACCTGGATTTAAGCTGTTGCTGCAAATTAACATTTATTTTCAATTTTGCCAAGTACTAAATTCTATCTATTCTTTGGCTCCTAAATACCATTCTCTAATAAAACAAACCAGGGCTTCTTAAATGGCTGATTTGGGGGCTGGGAATACAAGACAGACTAGTACATTGTGTACCAGAAGACAAGGAAATGCTGAAGAAATAATGGGGACGTGTCAACAAGACATCAAAGCCAGCATGAATCAGCTTCTGTGGGATGAGCCACATCTGGGACAATTTGAACGTAAAAATAAATAATGGTAGTAACAGATTTTTAACCCATCGAATAAAGTAGGGCTTTTCCGTAAGTCCATACTGATATAAATCAATAAATGAATAAATTGAAAGTTTGATGAGGAACAGAATATTTACATCGTTTCCAAGTATCGTCTCACAAAATACTTATTAATTCGAAAGGGAAAAACAAATTCACAGTGGGAAAGGCTGCCAGACACTACCTTGATCAAGAAATAAAGGATAATATCATCAGTGCTGAAACAAGTTAAAATCCTGTGCCTCTGATGCGATCCTCTGAGAACAAACACAACATGGCTTCTGCAGTGTTCTGCAATGAATCACAAGGAAATGTCAAGCCAACTTGAGGGGCATTGTGTGGACCAACTGGCCACTCATGTATGATTCCACTTGCGTGAAATGTCCAGAGCAGGCAAATCCACAGAGACAGATGTAGGTTAGTGGTGGCCAGAGACTGGGAGGAATAACCCCTGAGGGGTACAGTTTTCTTATTAGGATGCTAAAAATGTTCTACAATCAGATTGTGGTGACAGTTGTCCAACTTTGTGACAATACTAGACACCATGGACTTGTAGGCGGTAAAGGAGTGAATTTTATGGTGATTGAGTTATATCTCAATAAAGTTGTTATTTTTAAAAAAGAAAACTGGCCTATAATCTTCGAATGTGTCAAGGCCATGAATGACTTAGCTTTACTACAGGAGACTGAAGAGACACCCCAAGGAAACACAACACACGATCCAGAACTGGATCCATTGGCTACATTGGGTTTACTCGGACAATGGAGTCTAAGGGTTAGACAGTAGGAATGTGGTTATAGTGTGGCTTTGTAGGAGAATGTCCTTAGGTAAAGAGAATGCACAACAAGCCACTGGGGATAGTGGGGTATCAGGCAGGCAACTTCCAAATGATTCAGAGGGGAAAATAATCTATATTGTACTTGTACAGAACGTCATGCCTCTTCCGGGCTAGAAATGTCTTTTTCCCCAGGGAATAACGGTGTGATTTTTCAACCACTTCACTGAGAAAGTCTTCTGGCCATGCCCACAGACTGGGCTTGTGAGAACAGTGTATACGTTCGGCGTCACCTTAACAGGAGGTGAAACTCCAGTCGGGACCTCGGGTGTTTCTGGAACAGTGAGGCAAGATTGAGTCCCTATCTTGGGAGCTTTGGGCAGGCAATGATCAGGGCGGTCTTCTCTCGTGTATCAATGTTTACAGAGTTCCTGCCAGGCGCAGTCTGACTCATGCACCGTGGTGGGCAGGACAAACATCTTTTAAGTTCCACGTGGTGATAGAAACCAGAAGGAATAAGAGAAGGCAGTCTCTGAAGGATGAGAGGGCAGGACTCATGGCCTCTGTCAAGGAGCGCCCTGAGGCTGTGACACTTAAACCGACACCCGGAAGGTAAGTGAGAGTCCAGGGTACAGGGTGGCAGAAGGAACAAGCACAAAGGCCGTGGGCTGGGAACAACCCGGCCATATTTGAGGAAGACGAGCAAGAATCGGAGGGAGAGCCTCAGGCAGGGAGCTTGGCTGGGCCAGGCCTTGACCCGTGAGCAGAGCCTGGGCTTCATGACAGAAGCAAGAGGGTTGAGATGACCAATTTTCCCCTCAAGGGAGGAACAGATACAAGAGAGCTCTCCCCCGCCAAGAACTAACTGGGTTGGGGGTGGGATGGACGGTGTGGCCACAGGGCTTCCTAAAACCCCACTCGTTGAAGCAGACCTCCACCCCTTGGTGTGGCTGAAGGCCCCAGAAGCAGCAGTTGGCTTTCGGTTTTTGTCCCCATCATTGGAGTCCATGATATTCTTGCCAGGGGAGAGAGGGGTGCCCCCAGGAGGGGCCGACAGTTTATCTTGTGGCTGTCCCATCCCTGAGAAGCAAGGAAGCTCATGAGTCCTGGAGCTGTCAACCCCGCAGGGCTGGTGTTCTTTCATCCTCTTCTGTTGTCACTACAGGATGCTGAGACGAGCTGTGCAAATGCACCCATAGGCATTAATGACCAGGAGGCCAGAGGCCACTCACAGATGCTTGATTACCATACCCTGACTCCTCAGCCACTCGTGGCAAGGCGCAGCCATTTGGGAGGTAAAAATCATCAGTTTGGGAACAGGAATATTTTTGAACTAGCATAAATTAGACTATTTAAAAATACATGTTAACAGTTCATTTAACATATGAGCGCTTGCGTTGGAGAGGAGGGCACTTAATATCGAATAACGAGTTACCTGCAAAGTGCAGGGTTATTTTTAAGCTCCCACCTATTTTTGGTTTCTCCGCAGGGAACGCAGACAGCATCCGTGGGCTTTCACTGCCTTGTTAGAGCTTTGTCACACGGAGAGCAAACGTTGAAAGGCAAGGCAATTATAATGGAAAAGCAACATCAGAACCATCCCTCGGTGTGTTTCAGAAACGTTAGTGGAAGTGAGTGTTCTTCGACAGGAAGACCACGAATTTCTAGCCTTC
>CAUYQG010142193.1:0-14491 GCA_963574415.1 Tarsius wallacei
CATGATTTTGTTCCTTTTTATAGCTGCATAGTATTCCATCGTGTATATGTACCACATTTTTTAAATCCAGTCCTCTTTTGATGGACAGCATTGTTGGTTCCAGGTTGTTGCTATTGTGAACAATGCTGCAATAAACATACTTGTGCAGGTATCTTTTTCATCACTAATCATCAAGGAGATGCAAATTAAAACTACACTGAGATACCACCTAACTCCAGTCAGAATGGCAATTATCAATAACTCAAAAATAACAGATGCTAGAGAGGATGTGGTGAAAAGGGAACACTGCTACACTGTTGGTGGGAGTGTAAACTAGTGCAACCTCTGTGGAAAGCAGTGTGGTGATTCCTAAAAGCTCTAAATATCAACCTCCCATATGACCCCGCAATCCCCCTACTGGGAATATACCAATAAAACACTTTGATTTTCCTTTTTTATGTGTATGTGGTGTTATGACAATGCAAGCCTCATAAAAAAACAGTCTGATGAGTCTTTGTAGGGTGTGACTCCCTGGACCCTTAGCTAGAAATTTGGAGAGGGAGAGAGACAGAGAAAGAGAGAGGTCAGAGTTTAGTCCTCATCCATATTCCCTCAGCCCTAAAATTTATAGCTGCCTCTTGTAATTGCTACCTCTGCAATATCTTATTGTTCTCTTTTGCTTTATCCATTCTTTAATTACTAGTTAACAATTCTTCGTATTCAATTGTCTCAATGAAAATGGATGATGTAGTTTCTGTTTTCTGACTGAACTTGAAGTGATTCAAGAGTTACACACAGGCTAGATCATAAAGCATCCAGCAATACCCATTAAGGAGTTTGGACATATCCTGAATTAGATAGTATTGAAGGGTTTTAAAAGCAGGGAAGTGACATCATCAGATTTGGACTTGACTGCACTCTGGGGAAGAGATCGGAGAGGTCAATACTAATAGCAGCTAGGAAGGTACTGCAGAAATACAGATGAGACAGTGGCTTGAACTAAAGTGAAAGTGCAGATAGAAAAAAACTGAGGCAATGTAAGAGTTATTAAGTAGAATCAATAAGACATGATAATGGGTTGGACAAATTTGAGAAGGAGGGAGAAGAACTTATTTCACATGGAGGTGAGGAAGAGGAACACATCAAGGATGACACACAGTCTCTGGTGATGAACTGGGTGATTCAATTATGAAAGGGCCCAAACACAGGAGGATGAAAGGGCAGGAGTTCCCAATCCTATCTGTGGCCCTTAGGAACCAGGCTGCACAGCAGGAGGTGAGCGGTGGATGAGCAAGTGAAGCTTCATCTGTATTTACATCTACTCCCCATTGCTTGCATTACCACCTGAGCTCCACCTCTTGTCAGATGAGTCGGGGCATTAGATCATCACAGGAGCGTGAACCCTATTGTGAACTGTGCATGTGAGGGATCTAGGTTGTGACTTCTTATGAGATTCTATTGCCTGATGATCTGAGGTAGAGAGGAGATAGTGGCTAGCCATGGGGAGCAGCTGCAAAGACAGATGAACATGAGCAGTGAGGTTTGACTGCACAGAGACCATCACAGATCAGTGGTTTGCCTACTCCTGTCAAAACCCTATCCATGAGTGGCCAGTGAGTTGATGTATTTAATTGTACAGTTGCATCTGGTGGCAGGCTTTAAGTCAGAATCCCACACTTATTTTAGTCTGTGCATGACTGAGCCATTATTTTATTTTATTTTTTCTTTACTTTATTAAAAAGATGTGGGATTTAAGTCAAGATTAGGTACATAAGTAGCCTATGTACAAATGAAGTTTGGACTTCCAACTGGTCCTCACTTCCTGCCCATTATTTCAGTTACTTCTGTCTGCATCTCTTTTTTTTATGGTGAGTTGTATAATTATTTCATTATATATTACAATGTAATTATAATAGAAATGAAGTGCACAATAAATGTTATATGCTTGAACCATCCCCAAACCATCCCCACTCCTGGGCTGTGGAAAAATTGTCTTCCATGAAACTGGTCCCTGATGCCAAAAAAGTTGGGGATCATTGTGATAGGGTTTGAGGATAGCTGGAGTCTAATGGATGGTTGGATTCAGAGGTATGCTGTTCAGGAGAGAGATATGGCCTGGAACTAGAGATTTGGGGAACACCTAAATACGTGGTACAAGCAGTCGAAGGAGTTGATGGAGAACCTGGGGAGAGAATGGAGTCAGAAGACATTATGGCTCGTGTGCTAAGAACAAAAGGTGACAGTGTTTGGTGTGCTTCTTTGAGTAAGCAGATGTGTTTCAATCCATTCCTAAATTGTTTTTGTTTTTGTTTTGAGTTGGAGTCTATAGGAACGCACCACCACACCTGGCTGATCTTTTGAGTTATTGTAGAGATGAGGTCTCTTTATGTTGCACAGGCTGGTCTTGAACTACTGTACTCAAGCAATCCTCTTGCCTCAGACTCCCAAAATGCTGGGATTTCAGGTGTGAGCCACTGTATCTGGTTCATTCCTAAATTTTAAAGGTACTGTTAACTCTGTCCAGATTTAGGGCCCATTTATATGACCTCAGGAACTTGCCTCGAATCTCCTCCTTTTGGAAGAGTTGCTATCATGTGGTGTTCACTGCCATGCCGGCAGTGTTCCCTGCATGGGAGACTTCAGTGGAGACCACCCTATTTGTTAAGGTGACTATGAGGTTACCAGCATGGGGCACTCATCTATGGGGAATTGACTCGCGGGTGCCCAAAGGAATGCTGGGAATTCTGTGAGTAGCATGAGAAACCTGAGTGGGCGAGACCACTTCAAACACAAGTGTCCACAGGTCATCTTTACCAACTCAATTACACTTTCCCCTGGAAGGAAGCACCATGGTACAGTGGTAAAGGCATGGATGCCAGGCACACTAAAAGGGCTGAAATCCAAGCTCTTGCTCTTATCAGTGATCTGACACCTAGCAAGTTATTTCAATCCTCTAAGCTTCAGATTATTCATCTATAAAACAGAGAAAGAATTAATAATAGCAAATCACAGGGAAGTTGAGGTTTAAATAATTTATATAAGATTACACAATTGCTGAGTGTGGTGGCTCACACCTGGAATCCCAGCACTTTGGGATGCTGAGGCGGGAGGACTGCTTGAGCACAGGAGTTTGAGGCCAGACTTAGTGACATAGCAAGTCCTCACCTCTGTGATAAAAAAAAAAATTTAGGTGAGTGGGGTGGCATGTACCTGTGGTCCCTGATACTCAGGAGGCTGAGATAGAAGGGTTGCCTGAGCTCAGGAGGTTGAGGCTGCGGTGAGCCATGATTGTGTTACCACATTCCAGCCTGGGTGACAGAATGAGACCTTGACTCAAAGTTAACTAATTCATTAATTGATCAACTGATTTAAAGGATTACATAATAGATGAACAGCTATAGAATGTTATCTATACCTTGTGTAAATCCGAGTGTCCAGCACATAAGCATTCTCATGCTGGATATGAGTTTACTGCGTCTCCTCTCCAAAGTCATCCTCACTAGTTCTGCGATAATGGAGACTTAAATCTCTCTCCTTTGCAGTGAACACAATGTTGAGCTTTGTCAGTGGCGGGTGCTGGTGGGTCTTTGCAAGAGCAGGGATTTATTTCTCCAGCATGTGGCCATTTTTGTGTCTCCCTTAGTCCTGCTGCCTGGTCACCAGCAGCACGTGTGTTGGGACACCCAGCAGCCCTCTGCCCTAGCTGCGTGCCCAGGATGCGTGGCTTTTTGTCAAGCGTGTAGCCTGGCCTGGCCTGGTGATCAGCTCCCATGGCCCTCCTGACATGGACCCTGAACATCCCAGGCTCTGGGCACCTGTCTCACCAGGGGTTCCTGATACCCCAATTCCCTCTTTGTGCCTAACTGGCTCCTAGCCTCTATTCACCTGCACACAAGTTGCTGCCTGAGTCACTACAGACATTGACACCAAGCCCTCCAAGCCACGGTTTCTGAGCCCTAATTCTCTCTGAGCCTGCCACCATCCTCAGCCTGTATTGAGGGGCTGGTCTCTAAGGCCCCCAGACGTGCACAGGGCATACCTCCATCTGCTCACAGACTTACCAGGGAGCAGGATCCCAAAAGCACGAATTTATCTGCGAGCCTGCCTGCCAGCATCAACACTCCTGCCAGAGGGGCATCTTCTGTTGGCTCAGCCAGTGTAGACCAGCTCCAGCACAGCAGTGTGTGCCATCCAGCAGACTACAAACCTTCTCCAGGGAACCCCGGATACCAGCCCTGGGAGGGGCTCCTCCATTCAAGTTTCTCTTCCTTGGGTATACCCCCTAGCCCTTGGAAGTCTGCATAGTTCTCCGTACACCTTTGTAGTTACTCCTGGATTTAACACTTTTACATTAAACTTGCCATATTCTAATTAATGACACTTTCTGTCTCCAGGATGCAACCTGATACACTTTTTTTCTTTTGAGTTAGTTTCTCACTCTGTTGCCCAGGCTGGAGTGCAGTGGCACGATTACAGCTCACCACAGACTTAACCTCCTGGGCTTAGAGGATCCTTCCACCTCAGCCTCTCACTCTGTCGCCCAGGCTGGAGTGTAGTGGCATACTCATGGCCCCTCCAGTGTCAACCTTCTGGGCTCTGGCGATCCTTCTGCCTCAGCCTTCCAAGTAGCCGGAACTACAGGTGCGTGCTACCACACCCAGCTAATTTTTTGATTTATTATAGAGACGAAGTCTTGCCAAGTTGCAGGGACTGTTCTCAAACCCACAGGCTCAGGCAATCTACTTACCTCGGCCTCCCAAAGTGCTGGGATTACAGACTGAGCCACCAAGTCCAGCCGCCCAACTAATTTTTAAATATTTTTGTAGAGAAGAGGTCTCACAGTGTTGCCTTGGCTGGTCTTGAACTCTTGGGTTTAAGCAATCCTCCCACCTTGGCCTCCCAAAGTGCTGAAATTATAAGTATGAACCACTGTGGCCAGCCCTGATACACTACTTTTAGGTATTATTTTATTCAAATCTTATCTACTGAGTCCCTGCAATGCAGCTGGCACTTTATAAGCAGTAGTGAAACATCAGCAAGCAAAACAGTATCTCCTCTCTTGTGGACTTGCATTCTCTATGGGAAGACTGAACAGGGAAACAGAAATAAGTGATGTGAGATGTCTCTTTGGATCCAGGAGACAGGAGGTGCCCTCACGTGCTTCACAAAGCTCAGCATTGAGATCAAACTCACATCTTCTCCCCACTTTGGATTAGTTAGCTTAAAATACTGATTTATCCAAATCCCTTTCATTCAAATGTTTTTACCATAATCTTTTTTTAGTCATTTTTATTTATTTACTTTTTTGAGTCAGAGTCTTACTCTGTTGCCCAGGCTAGAGTGCAGTGACACAATCACAGCCCACCACATCCTCTATCTCCTGGGCTCAGGTGATCCTTCCACCTCAGCCTTCCAAGTAGCTGGGACTATAGGCACACACCACCATGCCCAGATCATTTTTTTATTTACTGTAGAGATGAGGTCTCACCAAGTTGCCCAGGCTGGCCTTGAACCTCTGGGCTCAGGCAGTCCTCTTGCCTCTACCTGCCAAATTGCTGGGATTACAGGCATGAGCCACCACACCCAGTTGTTTAGTTATATATTAAACCAAACTGCTATTGGGTGAGCTTGCCTTCCAAGTTCATGACGATATACACTTGCAAATAGAAGTGCACTGCTTTTGTAGCCTGGCACCTTGTTCTCCTTCTGTCAACCAGTGTGCGTGGCAGCACTCATTAGATGTGCCATCACCATGCAGGGGGTTACTCTCTTAAAGTTGCTTAGCAACAATTATTCAACATTCAGCTCCTATCAGCTTCATACTTAGACATTGAAACAGTGAAAGGGTGTACTATTTCAGGTACCTAGCGTTGAACTCTATTATTTCTTGCTAAAGCAGCACAAGTTAATGTTACAGTATATTAAAAAAGAATACATTTTATGAAGCCCATAATAATTGTCAGTTGAGTCCAGCATTTCTGCGTGTTTCTATAAGTCAGGCTTAGAGATGTCACAATACTAAACTAGTTTGAATAAGTGAATTTGTATTTCAAGTTCACTAATCTTGAGAGTCAAGCTACATTTGTTGATCAAATTCTGAAAATAAAACGTTGAAAAAATGTGGTTAGACTAGATATATTTATCAGCCTCTTCGAATTCTTCAAGTTAAATAATTGTGTGTGTATCTAGTTGACATTACAAAGGTCCTCTTGTCTCTTCTCTATTAGGTCTCTTACCAAAAGTAAATTAGAGACCAAAGGGAAAATGCTTACAACCCTCAATTGTTGTTCTTTGCAAAATCAGCTTTGGAAAACACATAAAATGGTGCCAAGAGCCAGGAAATAAGGAGCTGTATAAAAAATAAAAGCAATTCACGCAAACACAAAAATAATCATGTTTAATTTTCCTCTTAAACAGATATATTCTTATATTACATATTGATCCAGTCCATGAAAGTTTACACCCTCAAGACTGGGGGCAGTTGGATTATGCTGAAAGCAGAGAGCTAATCATGCTAAATGAAAGAAAACCTTTGGCTGCTCAACTGAAATAATTTTCCTATTTTATTAGTTTTACTCATTCAAAGTTTGCTAGGGTTGGTTTAGTTTATTCTTAATACAGCATTGGAAGTCACTCCCAGAAACTCAACAGAATTTCCTAGAACTTCTTTAAACCACAGATGCCTAGCCTTTATCCCACATGGAATCTTCAGGGTGGGCACCCAGTAATTTGTATTTTTAAAAAATCCAACATCATAGTCAATGGTGAAACACTCTCCTTTAATAAGGCCCAATATGTCTTAGGGGCTGGAGTCCATATTATATCTACTTTCTTTGCATAATCTTAAGCAAACGTCTTCAAAAGCCTCTCAGTCTGCTTAGTGATTACAACTTATCTTTCCCTTCCCCATGCTCTTATTTTGATCAATTATCTTTCCCACTTCAGAAGTTTTTGCTAGCTCAAAAATGAAAGTCAACGAGGTACACATATAATTTGAAGAATAATTAGAAAGTAAACATCCATAGAAGCACCCAGTTGAGAATCTGAAGCATAGCCGCCTGGGAACCCAGAAGATTCACGCCCATTTCCAATTACAAACTTGCTTACCCACCAGGAGTTAAGCACTGCTCTAATTTTTGTGACTATCATTTACTTGCTTTTCTCTATAGTTTCACCACTACTTCTGCACCCCTCACAATACTGTTTTGTTTTGCATGTTTTTCAATTTTGTACAAATGAATTGATACCACATGTACTTGTATTTGACTTCTTTCTATCACTACTGTATTTATGAAAGTAATGCTTCATTCAGGTCAATTCTGTGTGACTATAACATAACTTTGTATCCATTCTACTGTTGAAGGACATTAGCACTGTTTCTATTTTGAAGCTGCTAAAATAACTCTTTATAAACATACTTGTACAATATCCCAATTCACATGTGCACATGATTGTCTAGGTCTGGTTTGTGGATTGTAAATTAATAACAGCAGCAATAACAATCATGGCAAAAATGCCTCATAGTATTGATTACATTCCAGGTACTGTTCTGAACATTTCATATTGATTCACTTAGTTGATCCTCACAACACTATAAGGCAAAAATTGGTTTTTTGGTGGGGAAGAGAAGACAAACCTTACATTTTTATGTATAAAGTCTCAGGCTCAAGTTCATAGAACGAGGAGGATGTGATTCAAATCCCTGATGGCAGAAGTGTCTGTACTCAACCCCACACCATCATGCATTAACATAATTAAGAAACAGCATTATGCATGAGCATCGTCAAATTTACTAGAGACTGTTAAGCTGTTTTCCAAAGAAGTTACACCAATTTACACTCCCCCCAGGATGAGTTTCTATTGCTTCCTATGTCAACACTTGTTACTGTCAGATTTGTTACTTAGTATGAAAGTTATATCACATAATCTCACTGTGATGTATATTTTGAGTTTCCCTATTGCTAATCCTTGTTACCAAGGATTTTTCTTATGTTTATTGAACATGTGAATTTCCTTTTTGTGAATTTCCTGTTCAAGTTTTTTGCCCATCTGCGACTGAATTTTACCTTTTTTGCTGCTCCATAGTTTAGATGTTCAGTTGTTCACGAGTTGCAACTCTCTCTTCATATCTAAGGCTTGTGTTTGCATTCTTTACTGCTTTTGACAAAATAATTAACATGCCAATTTTAATTTTAAAAAGTCTGTCTTCCAATATGTGAAGAAATTCTGTACATTATTTTCTTGAAGCCTTTTTATTTTGATCTTTAAAAGATCTAAAATCAATTCTAGGCACTAAAGTTTGTTGTTTTGATTGTTTGTTTTGCTTTGTTTTTTGAGAGACAGGGTTTCACTTTGTCACCCAGGCTGGAGTGTGGTGGCACAATCATGGCTTACCGCAGGCTTGAACTGCTGGGTTCGTTATTCTCCTGCCTCAGCCTCCCAAGTAGCTGGGACTACAGCTGCATGCCACCACGCCTGGCTAATTTTCCTATATTTTTGCAGAGACAGGTCTCGCTTTGTTGCTCAGGCTGGTCTTGACATACTGGACTCAAGCAATCCTCCCACCTCAGCCTCCCAAAGTGCTGAGATTACAGGCATGAGCCACCACTCTTGACCACCAAAGTTTTTTTTAACCCACAAAAATACGTAACTGTCCCCAAACCACTTATTGAAAAGCAGCCCTTTCTCCAAAGTAGTGCAGTACACAACTGCCATAAGTCAAGGTTCCATATTTTAAAAAAAGCTACACTACCTTAATAACTAACACTATGTTTTGCTCACTAGTAGGGTGAGTTCTATTACATTATTCTTTGGGCCTTGGCTATTCTTGGTCCTCTGCATTTCCCTATACAGAATTCTTAAATGCCAATTAAAATAAAAAAAAAAAAACACTTGAGATTTAAATGACTGCATTGAAAACCCAGACTATCAGGAGACAATGAAGATACTTGCAACATTAAGTCTTACAAACATTAAGCATGGCGTGCTGCTTCATTTTTTGTCATTTTTGGTATCTTTAAGTACAATTTTACACTTTTCTCCGGAGTTTTGAATATCTTTTACTAAATTGCTTTCTAAGTATTTGATGTTTGTTGACAAAACGCTTTTATAAATTTTCATGGTTTTTTGTTGTTATACAGAAATGCAATTGATTTTTATATTGCAATTTTTGCATCTAGTGAACCTGCTAAAATCTCTTACTCATTCCGATAATTTGTAGATTCTTTTAGATTTTCTGTATATACAATCATGTTATGAGACTACCAGTTTTGACTTGAGAAGTGATGATATCCTTGTTTTTTCCCCAAATCTAAAAGAGAAAGCTTTCAACGACTCATTCTGTTTGCTGCAGGTGTTTGGTAGAAACCCTTTAATTAGCTTGAAGTGCCCTTTATACCTAGTTTTGAAAAGCATTTTTATCCTGAGTGGATATTGAATGTTTAGTAAATGCTTTTTCTCCAACTAATGAGATGATCATGATTAAACCTACTTAATTTGATTATGTGGTTGATCACAGTAATTGATTTTCTCTGTAAAAACAACTTTGGATTCCTGGCATAAACCCAACCAGATCATGATGAATCATCCTTGGCTGGATATGTCTTGCTAATACCTAGTTTAGAGTTTTGCATCTATGTTCCTAGGTGAAATTGGCCAGTAATTTCTCATACTTCATTATCAGGTATTTGCTGGACTCGTAAGCTGGAATTATGTATTTCTTGAATATTTGGCAGCACTCATTTTAAAAGAAAAAGGTGGTTAGACTTAGAATTTTTTTCTTTGGGAATATTTTGTGCTTCAATTACTTTAGTATGTAGAACCATTCTTTTGTCTATTTTAGTAGGCCATATTTTTCTAAATACTTGTCCATTTTTCTACATGTTACAAATTTATTGACTTCAAGTTGTTAATATTACCTGTTTAAGTAGTTTTGTCCTCTTTTTCATACCTAATATTTAGGTTGTTTGCATGCTTTTTTTCTTAACCTTGCCAGATGTTTATCACTGTTATGATTCTTTTGCAAAGATAAAACTTGATTAAAAAAACTTGATTTAAATTTTTTTGCTCTAATCTTCATTTTATTTGAGCTTATTTTGTGCTGTTTTTCTAACTTTAAATGCTTTCTCATTAATATTCAATCTTTCTGCTAGACACATTTAAGTCTATCAATTTCCTCCAAGTGTTGTTTTAGTTGCAATCCATGAATTTTATTAAGTATTTTCATCGTTGTCCAGTTCTACGCTAAATTCTTTGTTCCATGAGGATTTCTTCTTTGACTCATGGGTTATTTGGAATTGTGTTAACTTCCTCAAATATGGAAAACTTAATCATTTACTTACTTGGTAAATGCTAATTTAGAATTATCTTAGTGAACTAAACTTTTCATTATATGAAGTCATTGTATGATTTTTTTTCCCCCTAACATTGTTTCTGCCTTAGAAACTTTTTTCCAGATATTAACCTGTCTACATCACCTTTCTTTTGGCCTATATAACTATACATCTATGCATTATTTTCAAATTGTATTTTATGCTTCAAGTGTTTTTTCTATCGGTATATAATTGGTTACATTTTCCAACCAGTTTAATAATCTGTCTTTCACTGGGTAACTTAGTCCATTTACACTTAATGTAATTACTGACATATCTAAGTTATATCTATTATCTCATTTAAAAAATTTTATTCTGCCACTCCTGTTTCTTCTTCTATTTGCCTTAGTGTACAGTTTTTTCCCTCTACTAGCTTGGAAGTTATATATTCATTTCGCAAAGATACGTCATTAAAAAGAATGTAGTGACTTAATTATAAAGCTATGAAATATTCTTGAGCTAGCAATTTGGGTAATGTCGAATAAATATGGCTGTGATTTCACCCAAGTTTTCTGTGGTGCCCAGGGCATCTCAGTTCACAGTTTGGGGACTATAATCCTATCCCCTTTCCTTGTTTTATTTTTCTAAATAATACTCATCACCCTACAAATCTCATTTATGTTTTTTGTTTTCCTCCTTTAGAAAGTGAATTCCATGGGGGTAGACTTTCTGCCTTTGATAACTCCTGTTATCCCCAGTACCAAGGATGACATCTTGCAAATGTAGGTTTTTAATAGATACTTGTTGAATAAATACCTATAAATAATTTGCACAGGGGAGTAAGAAACTGATCGCATTGTTAAGCGATTACTGACAAAAGCATGGAATGTTAAAATTCATAATTTCAAATGTGGAATGGTTCTGAATATCAGAGTGAAAGTTTAAGTGTAGACATGGCATGGGTGGTTGAATACGTGAAAGTTAATAGTATCAAAGACTCCTTAAGCTATATTGGATAAGTAAACCACATAGATACTGAAGTCACCAAAATAATGGCAAGACTTGAGGTGGAGAGGTGTGAATCAAGTGCCAAAGACCAAGAGAAAGAGAGAAGCATACCCAAAAAGAAAAAACCTACAAAGCAAAGAGAGTTCTTAAGGGAGGGTAGCATATGATGGGCTGAAAGGAGCCATGAATAGGGCTCCACGTTATTGTGAGTTGTAGAAGAAGCTACAACTCCTGCTTCACAAGACTAGAGAGCAGCAGTGCGCTCATAGGGACTAGGTTTGTATTTGGTAAGATGAAAAAGACCATGCTGTGAGAATATAATGCATTTGTTCATAACGTAACATTTGGAGTTCCCAAACACACAACTACATTTTAAACTCCTTGAGGGTGAGAGCGTTGTCTTATCCATTGTTGTACCCTGGAGGCTGTTATAACGTAGAGTAGACAAATTATTGATTGACTGACAAATCACCTACCTTTCAATGAGACAAATACCAACTGATTAGCCAATGGACTGACTCCAACAGAGAGGGAAGAGAGGCCTAAGGGGAGCCCAGCAACAGCAACTAGAGAAAATGTCAGCAGTTTTTAAAGAGCTAACATGATTGCACCTGAAAAACGATCATTTCACTGTCTCAGAGTAGACATCCATTCCTGTCTTGATCTGGACTGCAAGGACAAACTACCATAAACTTGAGTGGCTTATCAACAGAAGTTTTTTTCTCACAGTTCTGGAGACTGGGAAGTCCAAGATCAAGACCATGGCAGAGTCAGTGCCTGATGAGGGCCCCCCTTTCTGCTTCGCAGATGACCATCTCTTCATTGTCTCCTCTCAGGGAGAAAGGGGCAACAACAGATCTCTCTGGGGGCCCTTTACTTATTTTAGAATCGGGGTACATGTGAAGATTTGCTACATAGGTATATTGTGTGAAGGTGAGGTTTGGGCTTCTGATGAACCTGTAAGACCCTTGCCAGTGGTGAGTGTGGTTCCCAGTGGGTGGTTTTGCATCCCATGTTCCCTCTCTTCTTCCCCCCACAGCAGCACCAGCGTCTGTTCTCATTCTTGTGTCTATCTGCCCAATGTTTAGTAACCTACTTATGAGAACATGTGGTATTCAGGTTTCTGTTTCTGTGATAATTCGCTTAGAATGATGGCCTCTAGCTGCATCCATGTTGCTGCAAATGCCATAATTTTGTTCTTTCACAGCTATATTCTGCAGAGTATATGTATCACATTTTCTTTATACAGTCCACTGTTGATGCACCTGGATTGCTTCCATGTTTTCCACGTGCTATTTTGAATAGTGCTGTGATAAACATACGAGGCTGGTGTTTTTTGGCACAACAATTTATGCTCCTTTGGGTATATTCGCAGAAGTGGGATTATGAGGTCTAATGATAGATCTATTTTTAGTTCTTTGAGAACTCTCCAAACTGCTTTCCACAGGAGTGAACTAGTTTACATTACCACTAACAGTGTATGAGTGTTCTGTCTTCCATGTAGCCTTGCCAATATCTGTTGGTTTTTTATCATTTTAGTAACAGTCATCCTGACTGGTGTGAGATGGTATCTCAATGTAGTTTTGATCTGCATTTCCCTGATGATTAGTAATGCTGAGTATTTTTTTCACATTTGTTGGCCATTTTTATGTCTTCCTTTGAGAAGTGTCTGTTCATGACTTTTGCCCGGTTTTTAATGGGTTTTTTTTTCCTGTTCATTCGAGTTCCTCATAGATTCTGGGTATTGATCTTT
This sequence comes from Tarsius wallacei, assembly GCA_963574415.1. Lineage (NCBI taxonomy): Eukaryota > Metazoa > Chordata > Mammalia > Primates > Tarsiidae > Tarsius > Tarsius wallacei. The sequence continues at coordinate 13,051 of CAUYQG010142193.1, forward strand.
TGTCAGATGAAAAAGTAGTTTCCAAGTATTTTCTCCCATTCTGTGGGTTGTCTCTTTACTCTCTTCGTTTTTCCTGCTGTGTAGCTTTTTAGCTTCTGCACAGCACTGTCAATTTTTGTTTTCACTGCATTTGCTTTTGAGGACTCAGTCATGAATTCATTGCCTAGGTCAATATTCAGGAGAGTGTGCCTTAGATTTTCTTCTAAGATTTTATAGTTTGAGATTTTATATTTAAGTCCTTGATCCAGTTTTAGTTAGTTTTTGTATATGGTGATAGGTAGGCATCCACTTTCTTTCTTCTGCATGTGGTTAGCCAGTTTTCCACCATTTGTTGAACAGGGTATCCTTTCTCCAATGTTTGTTTTTTGTCAGTTTTGTCAAAGACAAGTTGGTTTTAGGTCAGTGGTTTTATTTCTAGGCTCTCTATCCCATTCCATTGGCTATATGTTTATTTTTGTACCAGAACCATGCTCTTTTGGTTAGTGTAGTTTTGTTGTTTGAAGTCTGGGAGTGTGATGCCACTGGTTTTGTTTTTTTGGCTGAGAATTGCTTTTTTGGCCATCTGGGCTCTTTTTTGCTTCCACATGAATTTAGGTATCATCTTTTCTTGGTCTGTGAAAAATGCTGCTTATAGTTTGACATAAATTGCGTTAAGTCTGTAAATTGCTTTGGGTACTATAAATATCTTGACAACATTGATTCTTCCAATACATGAGCATGGAATGTTTTTACGTTTTTTAAAAATGACATTTGTGGTTTCTTTAAGCAGTGTTTTATAGTTCCTTGTAAAGATCTTTCACCTCTTTGGGTAGATGTATTCCAAGATATTTTGTTGTGTGTCTATTGTGAATGGGACTGTGTTTTTGATTTGGTTCTCAGCCTGCTTGTGGTTGGTGTATAGAAATGCAACTGATTTTTGCACACTGATTTTACATCCTGAGGCTTTTCCAAAGTTGTTTATCAGTACTAGGAGTCTTTGGGTGGACTCTTTAGAGTTTTCTAGGTATAGAATCATGTCATCCGTGAAGAGAGATAATTTAACTTCCTCTTTTCCTATTTAAATATATCTAGTTTCTTTCTCTTGCCTGATTGCTGTGGCTAGGAATTTCAATACTATGTTAAACAGGATTGATGAGAGTTGACATCCTTGTCTTGCTCCAGTTCTTAGGGGGAATGCTTTCAGGTTCTGCCCATTAAGTATGTTAGCTATGGATTTATTATAGATGGCTCTTATTATTTTGAGACATGTTCCTTTGATGCCTAGATGTTTGAGAGCTATGGAGAAGTGGTGTTAGATTCTACTAAATGCTTTTTCTGCATCTATTGAGATAATCATGTGGTTCTTTTTTTTTTTTTTTTTTGAGTTGGAGTCTCACTCTGTCGCCCAGACTGGAGTACAGTGGCCGCTCCCGGCCACCGCAGCCTCAACCTGCTGGGCTCC
>CAUYQG010142194.1:0-11516 GCA_963574415.1 Tarsius wallacei
CGCGCTGCCATACCCAGCTAATTTTTGATTTATTGCCAAGTTCCCCCGGCAGGTCTCCAACCTGCAGGCTCAGGCAATCCACTCACCTCGGCCTCCCAAAGCGCTGGGATTACAGGCTGAGAGCCACCCAGCCCAGCCAAAATGAGGTCTTGTCTTTTTTTTTTTTTTTTCTGAGTTGGAGTCTCTGTCGCCCAGGCTGGAGTGCAGTGGCTTGCTCTTGGCCACCTCAGACTCCACTTGCTGGACTCCAGCGATCCTTCCACCTCAGCCTTCCAAGTAGCTGGAACTACAGGTGTGTGCTGCCACGCCTGGCTTAATTTTTTTTTTTTTTTTTGAGTTGGGAGTCTCACTCTGTCACCCAGACTGGAGTGCAGTGGCCGCTCCTGGCCACAGCAACCTCGACCTGCTGAGCTCCAGCAATCCTTGTGCCTCAGCCTTCCAAGTAGCTGTCAATACAGGTGCGTGCTATCACACCCGGCTAATTTTTTTGATTTATTGTACAGATGAGGTCTTGCCAAGTTGCCCAGTCGGGTCTTGAACCCGCGGGCTCAGGCAATCCACTCACCTCAGCCTCTCCCAAAGTGTGGGATTACAGGCTGAGCCACCGAGCCCAGCTAATGAGGTCTTTTCAAACTGACCATGCTCGTTTCCAACCCGTAGGCTAAATCAAACTTCTAAGTACTGGGATGGCAGATGTAAGCTACTATGCCCAGCCTAAGAATTTAGTTCTTACATTGGGTGATGGAACATTGTTTTTTTTGTTTTTTGTTTTTTTTTGACTTGGAGTCTCTTGTAACCCAGGCTGGAGTGCAGTGACGCTGACAGCCACTGCAGCCTCCACCTGCTGGCTTAGGCTATCCTTCCATCTCAGCCTTTGAAGTAGCTGGAAATACAAGAGTTTACTACCATGCCCGACTAGTTTTTCTGCGTGTGATTTATTGTAAAGATGACATCTCACCAATTTGCCCATGCTGGTCTCGAACCCCCGGGCTGAGACAATCCTCTCACCTCTGCCTCCCAAAGTGCTGGGATTATAGGCTGAGCCACCATGCCCGGCTATTGTTTTATTTTCTATTAGAGACAGGACATCTCTGCTATCCAGACTGGATTTCCTTAGCATAATTGGTGGCTCATGGCATCCTGAACTCCTGGGTTCCAGGGATTTTCCAGTCGAAGCCTCCCAAGTAGCTGGGAGAGGGGGTGGGTACCACCACACCCGACTAATTATGTTTATTTTTCTGTAGAGATGACATGTCACCAACATTGCCCAGGCTATCTCCAGGGTGCACGGCCAGGGACATTTATTGATGCCCAAAGTCAAGTGAGTCAGTATCTGTCCCCTAAGCTTGTGATTTTCCTTCAATGTCCTACCTCTGCGCCTGGATTCTGGTCTCCAGTTCATGACTTTAGCATGGGACGCTTGCAACGTCCTTTCCAAATTCGTGTCTCCTCTGTCCTTAGTTCAAATCCCCAGTAGTGAAACAGGTATATCCATAGAGTAAAATCAAAAGTATTTCACCCATAGATTGCTCTGTATTTTCATCCTAAGCTGGCCAGTTCATAGATGGCTCTATGGGTGTCTGGCCTTGGCAAGGGTCCAGTCATGGCCATGAGCTCCAGGCTGGGGGCATCCAGTTCCTGGGGCTGTCATAGCAAGTATTCCAATGGTTGACTTAAAAACTGGCCTCCGGCTCCGTTCCACAAGGCCTTGCAGCATCCACCTCCTGAGACCAGGTTTCCTCTGGGTGCAATTGACCCCTGGGGAAACTGACCCAGGCTTGCAGGCAGCTGAGAGGCATTTCTCACCAGCACCGCTAGATGGCAGCAGTGCCAGCCCAGAGGTGACACGTCCCTGATGCAGCCAGGTGCGTCCTGGAGCCATATGCCCCTCCGTTTGAGCATCGCAGCTGGACAACACCTGGGCTGCTGCATCCCCTGCTCTGGGACTTCAACCCTCCCTTGCGCCTGCCGTGCCCCGCCCTGGCTTCTGTCTGTGTACCATCATAGTCGAAATCCAGTTTCCCAGGGTCCCCTGCAGAAAGGACGCTTGGCCTCAGTCTGCAAGTGAGTTGTCTCGGGGAGATGGTCTTGTCCTTATACTGTGGGTTACCAGCACCTTCCGCTCCCCCGTCATGTGTTCTGGAGTCAGGGAACCGGCAGGCAGGGCCCATTGGCAGCTGATGTCCAAGTGGGGCTTTGTGGCGTACAGGGACATCAGCTGTCAGTGGGTCATTTCAGTCAGGTCTATTCCAAAGAGCCTGAGGTTTGGAAATGTCACTGCAGCCTGGTATTTGGGACATTGAGTGAGTCAATCTTAGGCTTTTAAAAATTTTAATTTGAGTTGGATTGTCTCTCACCCAGGCTGGAGTGCAGTGGTGTGCTTATGACCACCACAACCTTGATCTGCTGGGCTCTCAGGTGGTCTTTCCTCATCAGCTTTCCAAGTAGCTGGAACCACAGGCATGTACCACCATACCTGGCTAATTTTTTGATTTATTGGAGAGACGATGTTTCTCCAAGTTGGCCAGCCTGGTCTGGAATTCCTGGGCTCAGGAAATCCACTTGTCTCTGCCCCTCAAAGTGCTGGGATCACAGGTGTGTGCCACCACAACCAGCAGCAATTATTTTTGAGAGCAACTTTGACAGAGCAGAGATTTTTCTGATTGCATTCTCATAACATCTTTGACTTGAGACACCCAGAGGAACAAGAAAAGGTGTGAGCACCAGAAGTTTACAAAAAGAAGTGTTCGAAGAATGACTGCAGGAAACAGGAGGATGGGGGCCCTAGGAGGTCGGGTTCCTGTCCCATTATTCATCCCAGGAGCTGTAGTGTCAGTATTCAACCTTTTCACTTAAACCTGGTTTCTTTATGAATGGAAAGGACCCAGGAAGCATTTAATGCAAAGGATGTGAAGAGAAATTGAATTTAGACAGCAAGTAGGGCATTTGGGAAAGAAGAAACTCATGTCTCACTTTTTTTCCACTGCTGAGGGTCAAATCCCTGAGGAATGATAATGAGCAGGAAAGTCCTAGTGGCACTCAGCAAGTGCGACTTATGTGACCTGGGGACTGGCTTGTGGGACCTGGGGTGCAGACACACATGCCCCAATTGTCCCTCCATCCAATTCCATTCTGTCCTCAGGAGCCAGATCAATGGCCCCAAAACACCATGATTCAGATCTCCCCTTAGATGACTTCGCTGGGCACTCAGATCTTTGGAATGACCAGGCTTGCTGGGCACCTTGGGTCACACCTCTAATTCCAACACTTTGGTCGTGCAGGTCGGGAGGTCTGGTCAACATATTGAGACCTCTTGTCTGCTAGATAAGTAAATGCATGTGTATATTCGTTGCAATGCTATTAATTAATGCAAATTTAGGAAAAATTATTTTGAGTTGGTAACTAACTCCATTGACCATACTGGAGTGCATTGGCACACTCAAGGCCACTGCAGCCTCGAACTGCTGGGTTTAAGTGATCCTTCTGGCTCAACCTTCCAAGTAGCTGGAACTACAGACACCACCATGTCCAGTATTTTCTTTTTTCTCTAGTCAGTCTCACTGTCGCCCAGGCTGGAGTGCAGTGGCCGCTCCCGGCCACCGCAGCCTCGACCTGCTGGGCTCCAGCCATTCTTCTGCCTCAGCTACATTTGCGCACTACCACGCCCGGCTAATTTTTTTGATTTATTGTAGATATGAGGTCTTGCCAAGTTGCCCAGGTGGATCTTGAACCCGCGGGCTCAGGCAATCCGCTCACCTCCATGTCCAGTTTTTATGGTTTATTGTAGAGATGTAGGCTCACCAGGTTGCCCAGGCTGATCTTGAACGCCCGGGCTCCCACAGTGCTGGGATTACAGGCTGAGCCACTGTACCCAGCCAAATTTAGGAAAAACACATAATAGTAAGGATTAATTAAACTGTGTTAGAAGCCATGAAAAACACAAGAGAAAGCCAGATACGGTGGCTCACACCTGCATCGACCTGGGTTTAAGTGATCCTTCTGGCTCAGCCTTCCAAGTAGCTGGAACTACAGATGCCACCATGTCCAGTATTTAAGATACTTTTTGGACGATTATTGACCTTTTTTAAAAAGTGTTTTTGAGTCAGAGTCTCACTCTGTTGCCCAGGCTGGAGTGCAGTGGCACACTCACTACAGCCTCGACCTGCTGGGATCAGGTGATGTTTTCACCTCACATGCCCTGCTAATTTATTGTATAGACGATGTCTTGCCAAGTTGCCCATGCATATCTTGAACCTGTGGGCTCAGGCAATCCTCTTGCCTCAGCCTCCCAAAGTGCTGGGATTATAGGCATGAGCCACCACACCCGATGACTATTGACCTTTAAAGAGCACAAAAGTATGTTCCCAATACCAAAGTTTTTATGAATAGGTATTGCGGTTGAAGCAAGAGAAAGGGATAGAAACAAATTATATGTTCATGCACTTGGGGTTTTTTTTTTTTTTAAGTTGGAGTCACACTCCAGGTGTGAGCCACCATATCTGGCTTTCTCTGTGTTTTCCAGATTATTTACAATGAATCTGGCTTGGTGATATTATCCATAAAGAAGGCAACGTTTTCTTTTTTTTTTTTTTCTTGAATTGGAGTCTCTGTTGCCCAGACTGGAGTGCAGTGGCCACTCCCGGCCACCACAGCCTCGACCTGCTGGGCTCAGGCAATCCTCCCTCAGCCTTCCAAGTAGTTGGAACTACAGGCGTGAGCTACCATGCCCGGCTAATTTTTTGATTTATTGTAGAGATGAGGCCTCAAGTTGCCCAGGCAGGTGTCGAGCCCACTGGCTCAGGCAGTCCACTCACCTCATCCTCCCAAAGCGCAGCATTACAGGCTGAGCCACTGAGCCCGGCTCTTTTTTTAGTTTTTTTTTTTTTTGAGTTGGAGTCTCACTCTGTCGCCCAGACTGGAGTACAGTGGCCACTCCCGGCCACCGCAGCCTCAACCTGCTGGGCTCCGGCGATCCTTCCGCCTCAGCCTTCCAAGTAGCTGGAACTACAGATACGCGCTACCACGCCCAGCTGATTTTTTGATTTATTGTAGAGATGTCTCACTTCCCCAAGCAGGTCTCGAACCCGAACCCGCGGGCTCAGGCAATCCACGCACCTCAGCCTCCCAAAGGCGCGAGATTACAGGCTGAGCCACCGAGCCTGGCTCTTTTTTAGTTTTTAAAATGATGTATTAGGTAGTGCATTTGGAACAATGTTTTAAGAAAATACACTGTATCCCATCTCTACAATAAATCAAAAACTAGCCAGGCATGGTGGTCTGTGTAGTTCCAGCTACTTGGGAAGCTGAGGTGGAAGGATCACCTGAGCCCAGCAGGTCGAGGCTGCGGTGGCCGGGAACGTGCTACTACCCTCTAGCTTGGGTGACAGTGAGACTCCTACCCCCTCCACCAAAAAAAAAAACCATTCTGACCAGTGCAGTGGCTCACGCCTGTCATCCCAGCTATTTAGCAGGTGGAGGTAAGAGGATTTCGAGACCAGCCTGGGCAACTTGGTGGAACCTCATCTCTATAACAAATCTAAAACTAAGCAAGATGTTGTGTGGGGTCCCTGTGGTTCCAGCTACTTGGAAGGTGGATGGGAAAGCCTGGCCTGAGCCCAGCAAGTTGAGGCTGCAGTGGCATTGACTGACACCACTCCAGCCTGGTCGACAGATTCCAACTAAAAAGTGTGTGTGTGTGTGTGTGTGTGTATGTATGTATATGTATATACACACTGTCAGATTAAGGCACACTGATTAGAGGGAGCAGGGTGGGTCTGGGTGGAGTGAGTGGCAGGTTTGTGGGGGAGTGGTCTTTAATTAGATCTCAGACTACCCTGAATGGGCCCTCAGGCTACATGACAGCCTAGCAGGGCAGAGCTCCATTACCTGGGAGGAGGTGTGCTGTGAGTACAGCCCTGGCCTTGGTGCGCACTGCACACCCCCGACCTGTTTTCTCCTAGCTTGTGCTCTTCTGACTGGTGATTCTATCTTCAGTGGGTTAAATTGACAAGAGTATGGAGCAGGAATTGGGTTTTAACGCTTTGTGTATCCGAGTTTTAAAACCTTGCTCTTTTCCCCCTAGGGTCTTGCCTTGCCTGGAGTGCAGTGGTGTCATAATCACAGCTTACTTCAGCCTTCACTGGGATCATCCTTTGTCAGTCTGAGTGCCTGGGATAACTGGTCATCTCTGGGTAATTTATGGTGTGTGTGTATGTTTCTGATTTAAAGACAAGGTATCTCTGGTCTGGCATTCTGGGCTCAAGCAGTCCTCTCATCTCAGCTTCCCAAAGCCCTGGGATTACCTAACCTGGCAAAATTCCCCCCCATGGTTTTCTCTCTAGTTAAATTTCTCCGGTTTCTTAAATTATTATCTTAAAAGTGTTTTTCAGGGACTGGTCATCCTACCCTTGCTGTGGTAAGTTCTTCCACTTGATAAGCTCGCTGTCTCAACCTGTGGTACTCAAACTGTGGGGGCACTTTTCTGGGCTAGGATGGAAGTGCCGCCATGTTTTGAGTGTTGCCGGTTGGGAATCTTCTGGGAAGTTCTTCCCTGTGGGTCACAGAGGGTCCTTCTCATGGGAAGAGGTCCAGCTCTTGGTCTTCTACACGAACTTGGTCAGGTTGTCCTTGAGGTTTCCTGGACTGAGTCCTTCAGATGAATCTGCTCACCTGTGGCACTCAATTGTGGAAGCACTCTTCTGACTTGTCCTGGTGAAAAGTGCTGCAACATTTGAGTGTCACGGGGGTGCCCGTCCTCCCAGGAGCTGCGTCCCGTGGGGCCTTTGTAGCTGTCCAGGTGCTTGTTTTTCACAGGGATGAGACCTGTCTTGGAGCACAAGAGATCCTCACACAGCGTGTGGGTAGTAGGGTGCATGTGGGCCCTTCCCCCGACAGGAGAGAAGGCTAGATGAGGTGCCAGGATCTGGGAGAGCTTGTGGAAGGATGGCAGTTACAACCTGGGGCCACCCACAGTACAGGACTGGTGATGGATTTGTAATTTTTACAATTTCTTTAGAGTCTGAGTCTCTTGCCCAGGCTGGAGTGTAGTGACATTCACGTCCACCCCAGCCTCGACACGCTGGGCCCAGGTGATCTCTCGCCTCAGCCTCCCGAGTCACTGTCTCACAAGGCCAGCTAATTTCTAGATTTATTATGGATCCGAGGTCTTGCAGTTGATCAGAGTTGTCTCAGCCCCTTGGCTCAGGCAATTCTCCTGCCCCACTCCCCTGAAATGCTGGGATTACAGGTGTGAGCTCCAGTGCTATAGGATGATTTTTTTTTTTTTTTTTGGTATGGTATCTGACTTCTCTTGAGCTCTTAAGAAATGTTATAGCTCCTTAATTAAAATGTGCTTGGACTGGGTAGCCTGATCCCTCTGCCCCAAGAACCTCCCAGCTGAAGCTGATTCTAGCAAGTGCTCATACAGGGGTACTCAAAATGGAGGCCCTTTCTTTCTTTTGACCTGGAAAGTGCTTTGATTTTGGGTGTCCCTGTGTGAGGAAGGTGTCCATCTGGTCTCAACACAGCTCAACACAGCTCAACACAGCTCGGGCATTCAGCTCTGATCTGCGTCTCCCCCTGTCAGTCAGCCCAGAAGAAACATCAGGCTGCCTCCCCCTGCATTGCCCAGGTCTTTATAGTTTTTGCTGTGTTTTGTTTTTGAGTCAGGGTCTCACTCTGCCCCAGGCTGGAGTGCAGTGCCAAGATCATCTCACTACCACTTCGACCTCCAGGGCTCATGGGGCCCCTCCTGTCTCTGCCCCGCCCCCCCCCATAGTTGTGTCACCACACCCAGCTAACCGTATTCTTTGTAGGCACAGGGTCTCCGAACTGCTCTTTGCAAACTTCTGGGCTCCAGCAATCCTGCCTCAGCCTCCCAAAGTGCTGGGATGACAGGCGTGGCACTGTACCTAACCCTTGAAGGCTTCAGAGCTTTGGTGTAATGGCTTTCTTTAGGTTCTGCTCTGGCGCGTGGCACTTACCCATGCTTTGGACTTCAGGCAAGCAAGAAAGGAAACTCTTGCCTCCTGACTAGTATGAAGGACTCCTGACACCTCACCAGCAGCCAGTCTAAACTGTTTCTTGCTTATCAGGATTTGGGGTTTGACTATTAACTATCCCTCTTAATAAACTGCTTTTTATTGTGGTGATGCCTTGGTTGCTGTGTTTGCTGTTGGTTGACCCGAATGCCCTTGGCCTTGACCTGTGTGGGCCTCCCCACCCCTGCACCTGCGGTTCCTTCACTGTCCCACATGCAGGCCCTGAGTCTACAGGGAGCTCCAGTCCACATTCTACAGGGCTCACTCCATCCCTCTGGGCCAGTATCACAAGGATGCCAAGGGGCCCACCAGGCATCCCCCCTGTATACCTGTCTGAACCTGAGGTCCACTGTGTCAGGGCCCACATACACCTTGTGGTTACAGGCTAGGCCTTTAATCTTAAACTTTGGAAACAGCCTAAGGTTTCCATGAAAGTTTCTTCAATGGGCTCCAAGTGGCCTGAGCCAAGACCCTATGGAGGTTGTGGGTGGGTTGTTTACATATGAAGCACCTGCACGAGTATGGGGGGCTTAGGTAGCTAAGGTACTGGGAGCCTCAGTCATCAGTTAATTTTTATAAAGGGTAATAGAACATTTTTTTTTTGAGTTGAAGTCTCACTCCATCACCCAGACTGGAGTGCAGTGGCTGCTTCTGGCCACCGCAGCCCCAACTTTCTGGGCTCCGGCGATCCTTCCTCCTCAGCCTTCCAAGTGGCCGGAACTACAGGCACGCTACCACGCCTGGCTAATTTTTTGATTTATTGTAGAGATGAGGTCTCACCAAGTTGCCCAAGTGGGTCACGAACCCACGGGCTCAGGCAATCCACTCACCTCGGCCTCCCAAAGCACTGGGATTACAGGCTGAGCCACTGAGCCCGACTAATAGAATATTTTTTAAATTCAAGTCCTTCACTCAGGCTGTAGTGCGGTGGCATACTCACGGCCCTCGCAACCTCCACATGCTGGACTCTGGCGATCCTTCCAGCTCACCCTTCCAAGTAGCTGGAACTACAGATGCACACCATCATGCCCAAAGTGGTTTTTGTGATTTAATTGTAGAGATGAAGTCTCACCAACTTGGGAACATTGTTTTCTGTTGGAGACGGGATATCACTGTCGTAAGGGTTAAGTGCAGAGGCACAGTTGGTGGCTCACGGCAACTTTGAACTCCTGGGCTCAGGGGGGTCCTCCTGCCTCAGCCTCCCAAGGAGTTGGGAAAAGAAAAGGGTATCACCACACCCGGATAACTTTTTAATTTTTCTGTAGAGATAATGTCTCCAACATTGCCCAGGCTTGTGTCAGGCTCCTGGGCTCAAGCAATCCTCCCCTATTGACCTTCCAAAGAGCTGAGATTATAGGCCTGGATTTCCGTGCCCAGCTATTGATGCCCACAAGTCAGGTGAGTACCTGTTCCCCCAACTTGTGGTTTTAGTCAACTTCAGTGTCCTCTAATCCTCCATTCTGGTTTCCAGTTCATGGCTTTAGTGTGGGACACTTGAAACATCATTGCCAAGTTCGTGTCTCCTCACTTGCTACAGTAGTTTCATGTTTCTTTGTTCAAATCCCCAGTAGTGAAACAAGGATTTCTATAGAGTAGAATCACAAGTTTTTTGAGTTGGAGTCTCACCCCGTTGCTCAGTCTGGAGTGCAGTGGCTGCTCCTGGCCACCGCAGCCTCGAGCTGCTGGGCTCTGGAGATCCTTCCGCCTCAGCCTTCCAAGTAGCTGGAACTACAGGTGTGTGCTACCACGCCCGGCTAATTTTTTGATTTATTGTAGAGGTGAGGTCTCTCCAAGTTGCCCAGGCGGGTCTCGAACTCCCAAGATGCGGGATTACAGGCTGAGCCACCGAGCCCAGCACAAGTGTTTCACTCAGATTGCTCTATTTTCCTTTTATTTTTTTGAGTCAGAGTCTGTCACCCAGGTTGGAGTACAGTGGCACGCTCATGACCACCACAGCCTCTTATCTGCTGGGCTCAGGTGATCCGTCCGCCTTAGCCTTCCAAGTAGCAGGAACCACAGGCGTGTGTCACTAGTGCTGACTAATTTTTTAAGAAATTTCTTTAAATTAAAAATTTTTTTTTTTTGCAGGCTCAGGCAATCCACTCACCACAGCCTCCCAAAGCACTGGGATTACAGGCTGAGCCACTGAACCCAGCTAATTTTTTTATTGTAGAGATGAGGTCTCTACAGGCTGGTCTTGAACCAACAGGCTCAGACAATCCTCTCACATTGGCCTCCCAAAGTGCTGGCATTATAGGTGTGAGCCACTGCGCCCGGCCTACTCTATTTTCATTCTAATCCTGGTGGGAGTTCCTGGCCAACTCAGACGACCCCGTGGGTGTCTGGCCTTGGCAGGAGTCCAGTCACGGCCATGACCTTCAGGCAAGAGGCATCCAGTTGCTGGGGCAAGTATTCCAAGTGTGCGAACCGGCCTCAGCTCAGATGCTCCATTCCCACAAGGCCTTGCAGCATCTACCTCTGGAGACCAGGTTTCCTCTGGGCACAATTAACCCCTGGGAAAACTGACCCGGGCTTGCAGGCGGTTGAGAGGCATTTCTCGCCGCCGCTAGATGGCAGCGGTACCCGCCCAGTGGTGAGATGTCCCTGATGCAGCCAGGTGCGTCCTGGAGCCAGATGCCCCTCTGTTTGAGCATTGCAGCTGGACAACACCTGGGCTGCTGCATCCTGCTCTGGGACTTCAACCCTCCCTCGCGGCGGCCGTGACCCCCCTGGCTTCTGTCTGTGCTCCATCATAGTCAAAATCCAGCCTCCCAGGGTCCCTTGCAGAAAGGATGCTTGGCCTCACTCTTTGCATAGTTCGTTTCAGGGAAATGGCCTCCTCCTTATCCTACGCTCCCCCATCCCATGTCTTGACGTCAACAGGCAGAGCCCTTCAGCAGCCGATGTCCAAGTGGGGCTTTGTGGCGCGCAGGGCCGCCAGCCGTCGGTGGGTCATTTCAGTCAGGTCCATTCCAAAGAGCCTGAGGACACGAGGGAGGGAAATGTCACTGCAGCCTGGTATTGGGACATTCAGTGAGTCAATCTTACATACCTATGGGGTGTCTCGATAAAGTCATTCCATTATCCTGCTAAGATCATTCGATAATCCTCCAGAACTTCAACCCAACCTTACTGGGAAATATGCTTATTCTATGCATAATTATATATATAATGAGTTGTAGTATCACTCTGTCATCAGGCTGGAGTGCAGCGGCACGCTCACAGCCACTGCAGCCTACACCTGCTGGCTCAGGAGTTCCTTCTGCCTCAGCCTTCCAAGTAGCTGGAACTACAGGCATGCACCACCACGCCGCCTAATTTTTTTATTTATTGTAAAGATGAGGTCTCGCCAAGTTGCCCAGACGGGTCTCGAACCCGCGGGCTCAGGCAATCCACTCACCTCAGCCTCCCAAAGCACAGGATTACAGGCTGAACCACGGAGCCCGGCTTAGAAAACCAAATTTAACAGGACATTAA
>CAUYQG010142197.1:0-11416 GCA_963574415.1 Tarsius wallacei
AACTTTTATTCATTTCACATTCTTGTGTTAATCTGAAGATAACACATTTCATATTGCTATTTCTTTTAACAATCATCTACTACCACAACCATGGATAAAAATCATTTACTGTTATTCAACTAAAAATTCCCTTTTTTAAAAATGTTGATTATTCTAGAATAATCAATTGACATTTGGCAGGTTTATTTGCAATAATTCAGCTCAGCAGTAATATAATTTTGAAACAGGCCATTGGGCATGTGCTGACAATGAATTAAATCCATGTCCAATTCAAACTCAGACAAAAACATTACACTTAAATAACAATATTGTGGTAATTTGACAAAGACCAGGGAATCCAATGTTAAAGCTACTATTCCATTTTTAACTACAATGTTTAGTACTTAGAGTAGTAAGAGAAAAGAATTTAAAATATTTGAATTTTATACAGATTTATAACTGAAAGGAAAAGTGAGTTTTATTAGAGAATTTTTAATTGGCTTTTTTAAAAAACATATTTATAGAGTAGGCCTAAAGCAAGCCCAGTGTTTGCCAGGATGCAAAATATGACTTCACTGAATCATATATCATTGGCCTCAAACATTTTTATTTTCCAATGGGAAAATCTCCTCAATATCTCTGAAAGCAATGCTTTTATTATGAAAAACAACCATTTACATTAGATTCTTTAAATAGTAGTTATGAAAGCTAGAGATTTAATTCATAGTAGCAGTTCAAAAAGTGGCATTTTTCTTTATTCTGATATGAGTTCCTGGGGTAGTTAACTATTTCTTTGGAGAAAAAGCATGCAGACCACTACACTAAATGTTTGGTTTTTAAAAAAAAAACAAAAACTTGTACTTAAAAATCTTCATTTGAGTAGACTAATGAGATGAAAAAAAAAACAGTAAAAAAATGAAAAAAATAGATACAAGATATCTGGATTCTGTTGCCAACTTTTCCACTGACAATTTTGTAGGATCTTGGAAAAGTCAGTATTATATTTCCTCCATTAAGTGGAGTGAGGATCTAAGGACATTTCAAGCTCTAAAACTTTATACATTTATAATTTAAAAAGCAGTAAGTATATATAAATTGAGACATTTCCCTTACCTGAGTTTTTCCTACTCACCTATCACTCAAATATGTTATTAAAAACTTTAGAAACAAAGGCACTTTGAAATTTAATATCATGTTGCTTTTCACATGTAATAATTTAAATCTCATTCATGGGACTATATATGTATCTTGCTTTTACACAAACAATGACAGTTTTTGCTTACTCTCCTATCTCTTTTTTTCTCTTCCTCTGTCAACCTTAAGGTGAAATTTAAGTATGGCAAAACAGAGAATATCATTTAGATTTTAAGAGCACACCACTATGACTTTGACTCTGTTGCTGAATAAGTTTCTCTCCATGAATTCCTCAGGACAAAGGGGGTACATACTTACATTCAAAACCTGACCAGTTAGTTTAAGGGATAAGTAGATGCATGCATGTAGATAATTGTTCAACATGTTAATAAAAAGCATGGAGAGAAAATTTCAAGCATCTCCATAATTAGTAATCAACATTAATTAGATGAAGACATTTTACAGTTTTAGTTCTAAAGTGGACATTTTGAAACTGATGAAAAACAGCTGCCTGGAATTCAATCTGATTTCCACTAATGTGAGATTTTTGTAATGTTCTATTAAAACGTTCTATAGAAAATGCAATGCAATGAAGAGACTTAATTAACTTAATCTTTATATATGGCAGTGTGCAATTAATTAATATGACTTTTAGAAATAGAAAAATTAAAAAATAAATGATATTATATATTACTGAGTGAAGGAATTGTAGGAATTTCCATTTTTTAATAAAAATTTCCAGCCGGGCTCGGTGACTCAGCCTGTAATCCTGCGCCTTTAGGAGGCTGAGGTGAGTGGATTGCCTGAGCCCGTGGGTTCAAGACCTGCCTGGGCAACTTGGCGAGACCTTATCTCTACAATAAATCAAAAAACACTAGCCGGGCGTGGTAGCGCGCGCCTGTAGTTCCAGCTACTTGGAAGGCTGAGGCGGAAGGATCGCCGGAATCCAGCAGGTCGAGGCTGCGGTGGCTGGGAGCGGCCACTGCACTCCAGTCTGGGCGACAGAGTGAGACTCCAACTCAAAACAAAACAAAACAAAACAATAAAAATTTCCAACTCCTCCCTATACTCTACCATTACATTCTACAATGTACTAAAACTCAGAAAAATAATACTTGATATCATTCTTAATTTTATACTAAGAACAGAGATTTATATTTGAGGGCTTCACTAACTTTTTACCAAGTGAAACATACAGCACTATTTGCCAGACCAGGAATATACTAGACCATACCACTAGATTCCATTCATTGTATAAATTGACTTATCACAGTAATTGAATACCAAAACTGCCACTACTTCTCTAAAGTCCATTAACTCAAATTGTTGTTTCTTTGTTTTGAAGTAACAAGAAGCATGAACAAACAAGTATTTAATTCTTCATTGGGATTAAACACCAATGCAGTTAATTGCATCTGTCATATAGAAGGAGAGAGAACTGGAAGATTATAGTTCAACGTGAATAATCACTTCTCATAATAATACAACAAGCCTTGAAATGAGAATTTTAGGCCAGGCGCAGTGGCTCATGCCTGTAATCCCAAAACTTTGGGAGGCCAAGGTGATTCTGCTTGAGCCCAGGAGTTTGACACCAGCTGGGCATAATATCAACATTTCATCTCTACAAGAAATTAAAAAAATGAGCCAGGCATAGTGGCACATGCCTGTAGCTCCAGCCACTTGGGAGGTTGAGGCAGAATGATTACTTGAACCCAGGAGATTGAGGCCATGGTGAAACTGATATGCCAGTGCACTCCAGCCTGGGTGACAGAGTAAGAATCTGACTCAAAACACAAAGAACAAACAAAAAATAAAAACAAAAGATATTAGAATTTTGTGGAATTGTGTGATTGGCAACTCCAGAATCAAACTTTTGTAAATAGATTGATGTTTAATATTTCTTAATTCTGCTCTCAAAGGAGAATTTTTGAGACCTTTTTCATGTTGTTTTGTACAAATATAAAAATCCTATGTATTGCAAAAGGGATTAACTTTATTTATTTATGGTAAAATATATAATCCTATTATAAACTAAAGTAATCATTCTTTGCAAATATTTTTTCATTGTTCAATAAAATTTGGATATACATATAATAAATGCCTCATTCAAATTAACAGTTTATTTCTTAATTAAGCAAAATCCAAAAGTTATCATCCTGTTTGGTGGTAAACTCTCTTCAAAGTGGTAATTCTGGTAGCTGAATGCATTTTAACTTATATGGCTAACATTTGCTTGAGTAATCACCATGATCTTCTGGATGAAGCCAATAGAAAGAAGGGGGAAAAGTACATCAAAAAAATAGACATTTTAAAATCACTTCATCAAATTCTGTCAGAAAGAACTAGTGATGTAGTCCCCCATTGATACAAATAGTACTGAGAAATTCCTATGACCTATGAATGGGTAAACCATTCCTGGCTACAGTTCTGTATTATAAAATGAGACAAAAATCTTTTCACAATTACTTTTTTTTTAATGAGCTTTTTTTAAAAAAAAAAGTAATTGTGCAAAGTTTTTAGTCCATTGCTATACATTGCATGTTCAACAGTGAACACAAAGCTTTCTTTAGTTCATCAAGAAAGTGTCCTGACATAGCAGAAAATATAAAAGTATTCTCTGACAAGTTTGGAGATATAAAAGTTACATCTGTAAATTTTAAATAATTTTATCTATAGAACATTAAACCCATGGATTCTTCCTTCTTTTTACTTCTCCAAGGAATCTCTAAAATATAGAACAAGCACATAGATATATGAAGACATTTAATTATCATAAACATACCACATAGCATGTAGAGCCAATATCAAGGGATCTTATCACATTTAGAAACTGAATTTCTTGAGGACTTCAATCTGGAAAATCTTTTCCAAACCATAGCACTTTATTCATTTTCTCAAAGGACAGTATGAGATTACAATGAGTGCAATTAATTTGGTTTTCTTTCAAATAATATGATTCTTTACACTGAGCATGGGAAATTTATGAGGATGAATGCTGTCCCCCCCAAATTAATGTCTACCTGGAACTCAGAATGTAACCCTATTTGGAAATAGGGTCTTTGCAAAGTAATTAGTTAATTTAAGAAGCCATTATACTCTGTTAGGGGGCCCTAAATCCAATGACTGATGTCCTTAATAAAAAAAGGAACATTCAGAAACACAGACACACACAGAAAAGAAAGTCATATGAAGATACACAGGGGGAAGAAGGACAGGTGATGATGGAGGCAGAGGTTGGAGTGAAGAATGCTAAAAATTTACTGCAACCACCAGAATGTTAGGAGAGAGACCCCAGGAAAAAAAAAACAGCCTGCTGATACATTGATTTTGGACTCTGGCCTCCAGAACTGTGACAGAAGAAATGCCTATTGTTTTAAGTAACCTTGTTTGTGGCAAATTGCTACAGCAGCATTAGTAAATAAATACAGGGAATATCCCAACATCACCTCTCAGGGTAAACTCCATTGAATGATCGTCAGCCTTTTTATGGACATTGTGTTCCCTCCTAGTGAGTCACCTTGTAGTATTTTTACTTCTTATCTTCAGAAGGCCATAGATCAGAAAGTAACTATTGTAAAATTAAAAAATCAAGGAAGTTATCTACTTTGCTCCAAAGAAATATAGAACTAATTACTTGTATCAACGTTTACCCTTCGCTTTTTAACCTCTCTTTCTCACTTCACTTATGAGTAATTTCACTCACCA
The DNA here is from genome assembly GCA_963574415.1 of Tarsius wallacei. Taxonomy (NCBI): domain Eukaryota; kingdom Metazoa; phylum Chordata; class Mammalia; order Primates; family Tarsiidae; genus Tarsius; species Tarsius wallacei. The sequence goes on from CAUYQG010142197.1 coordinate 4,819, forward strand.
TTGAATAACGCCAATGTCTTTTCAGTCCATTCAGGCATTTAACCCCGCTTGTTTTTATGTGACATATCTTTGAAAAGAAGTTTCCTGTTGGGAAATGCATCTTAGAATTATCTAAGGCTATTTTAAAATAACAGAAACAAAAATTCTTTCAGGGTGTTAAAAAAATATTATCAGCTCTATGTTACTTTTGTGGCAGTCAACCAAAAATTCTAGCTATATCAGGTACTTATTGTTCACTTGTAGATTAGGGCACCTTTCAGGGAACACAGTTTTTACTTTCAATTGCTGTTGATCAGGCCAATGAATAGAAAAATATTCTGGTGCGTTCTAATGACACTCAGGGAACACCTGAAATAAATAGCATGAATTTACTCGACAGTATTACAACAAATGTTCTTAGCACTTTCTTTTCAGAACAACATTGGCCTAATGTCTCCAAGGTTAAAAGTTATTTTAGCAGTAGAATACATGCGAACCAAGCAATTTTATAGGTAAATGAAACTTCAGGAATCATTTTCTTTTTTTTTCTTTTCTTTTTTTTTTTTTCTTTTATTTTGATTCAGAGTCTCACTCTGTTACCCAGGGTGGAGTGTAGTGGCACGTTCATGGCCACTTCAGCCTTGACCTGCTGGACTCAGGTGATCCTTCTACCTCAGTCATTCAAGTAGCTGGAACTACAGGCATGCACCATCACTCCTGGCTAATTTTTTGATTTATTGTGAAGATGAGGTCTTGCCAAGTTGCCCAGGTTGGTCTTGAAACCGTGAGCTCAGGCAATCCTCTCACCTCGGCCTCCCAAAGTGCTGGGATTATAGGCGTGAGCCACTGCACCCCGCCAGGAATCATTTTCATTTAATACTTTCTACCACTAGTCTTTTGTTCTATTTTTGATACAATAAATGCAATACTCAATGGCACTCCATGTGTAAGACAGAAACTGAAACTCTCCCATATTAAAAAGGATAGCAGAGACATAGGTTATAGCAATCAATTTAACTTATTATGTGAAAATGTTTTGTGGTTCTTCTTGAGGTATCTTATTTCATATCTCCTTGACCATAAATAGCTAATGTTTCCTGAGTTATGGAAAAAGTGCTAATTATGAAAATCTTATTATTACATACAGCTCTGCCCATGAGTCTAGTATTACCACCACCACTATCCCAAATCCATGAGCCTTTAAAAACACCATCTTAAGGAAAATGCCTCTGAAAAAACAGGAGTCACCCTTTCATGATGGCTAATCCAGATAGCTGTCTTTATCCTTTCAGTCTTTTAATGTGTACCTCAAAGAGTATTTCAGAAAATCTCCCATTTCCTACCATGAACCCTGATTTCTCATGAATTGAGGTATTTGGTGATTGTATCTTTGCAAAAATGTCTTGGGAAATCTCTTTTCTATAAAATATGGCTTTTTAAAAATTACCAACAACATAAAACATATGATTTATTACATAATCACAAGAGCTAAGCCCTTTGAAGTGGAATTTCGTTCATTTGTAGTATATTGTAAAAACCTTATTCAAACTTCTAATTATCAATATTTAATAAACAAGCTTTATATAATTAACTAAATTATAATTAATTTTGTAATATACTAAAAAAATAGAAATATTCAGATGCACTCTCAGGAGTTACAGCACTTCAGATTATCAGAAGAAAGTAACTTACCTTTTGCTAATGATACAAAAAAGAGAAAAACCTTATAAAATATGTAAATATGTTTTACTTAGCAAGAGAAGGAGAACTAAGATCATAAATTGTGGGAATGTGTATGAATCTTTATGAACTAAGTTGATATACATTTCAACTCAAAGCCATTTTTTAGGAAATGTATAAAAAAATTTATGAAAAAGATAGTCATGGCATTTTGAAATAACTAACGAATCATAATGTCTCATAAAAACCAAATAAAAGATTGAAGAATATTAGTTGGCATTTTAAAAAATCATTATATTCTAACACTGCATTATGTTTTATTCTTTTTTATTTTAAGAGAACGATTATTCTTTGAGGTGTATGTCCCATTAGATACCATTTATATCACAGTCAAGTAATATATGGAAAATAATTGACTTTGAAAGTTAAAACCAAGTGAGAATCTTTGAAATGATCAATAAATAGTTTTCTGGTTAAATGCAAATTGTACTGACATGGGTTATTTCTGAATATTGAATATATTAAATTAATTTATTATTTTTAATAATCAAACTACATTTTAAAAATCTTTCAAGATAAAAGATAAATAAATCTTAATACTTGGAATATTTATATGACATCATGTATTAGATGCAACTAAGCTGAATGTTTTAAAATTTTGTTATGGAATTCTGGTATTAGATTTTTCCTTGTGTTAGTTCTGTATTCTTAAGCAAGTCACTTAAATGTTTCTGAGTCTCGGGTGCTTTATTTATAAGTAAAGTTAAAGGGGTAAGGATCAAATGACATAATTTTATAGTAAGTTTACTTTTATGAAGTCATTTTATACTATGCCCTTGCTGGATCTTTTATCTTATTTTAGGAGTTGTAGAGTATATATGAAGATTTACTACATAAATAAATGGCATGCAAGTGAGGTTTAGACTTCTTTGCTGGATCTTTAAAATTATTTAACTCACAAAAGTTACTTACCATATTTATAAAAGAAATAAATTTTTAAAAGGAGTGAAGTAAAAGGAAGGAAGGAGGGAGGAAGGTGAGAAGAAAAGAAAGGGGGAAGAGAATTAGGAAAGGAGTATGGGGAAGAAAAAACACAACTAGAGAAAAGAGAATGTTATTTTTTAAAAACAGCAAATTGCACTCAAAATGGAAGAAAGATATCAGAGAGGTTTGACACGTGAGGGGAGGCAGAGGCAGGTTCAAAGAAGAGAATTTGTAGGAAAATAAATTATGAACATTGAGTCTATAAAAGTCTTGCAGTTGGGATGTGAATGCTTGGATTCTTTGACCCTAGTTCTTTTGATCAATTAAGTGAACTTTTTTGTAATAATTTTTGTATAATAATATCTGCAATAATTTTTTAAAAGTAACAACAATTATGGTGTGGAACTGAAGGCTCTAGCAGTAAATGCACATTGGGAAATAACAGGAAAAAAGAAGTAGAAATGTGTTGCTATGTAAGATGGGCCACACCTTCTCTGGCTTGTTTCTTGCTGTAGCCTCAGCACCTAACACTATGTCTAACATATGGTAGAAGTTCACTAAATATATAATAGATCTGAAAATGAATGATACGATTACATAATTTATTCTATGTATTTGGCTGAGATTAATGATAACCTGTTACAGAATTCTAAGTGGCTTTCTGAATTTGTTCGGGGCTCTCCAATACAACTAAAGAAAAGCAGTTTTTCTATGAACAACTCATTATACACATATTTCCATAAATATCTCCCAGTTACCGTATCTCACAATGGTTTGTCGAGGTACTTTTCCACCAGAGACATAGCTAGGGTGACAACAAACCTTGCCAAAAGAGAAATATTCCATTTCATGGCAAGTAAAAGAATACTTGAGCCAGGCTCGGTGGCTCAGCCTGTAATCCCGCGCCTTGGGAGGCTGAGGTGAGTGGATTGCCTGAGCCCGCGGGGTCGAGACCCGCCTGGGCAGACGAAACCTCATCTCTACAATAAATCGAAAAAATTAGCCAGGCGTGATAGCGCGCGCCTGTAGTTCCGGCTGCTCGGAAGGCTGAGGCGGAAGGATCGCCGGAGCCCACCAGGTCGAGGCTGCGGTGGCCGGGAACGGCCACTGCACTCCAGTCTGGGCGACAGAGTGAGACGCCAACTAAAAAAAAAAAAAAAAAGAATACTTGAAAGAAACACTGTATTATAATTGTATGTTTAAAGCAACCATACAAATAAACTATTTATAAAGGAAGCCAATTCTGTATTCTTACGTGGTAAATAAAAGAAAATGTTAGTTAGCCATTTAAAACAGAGATCCCCAGCCCCAGGGCCTCAGACCAATAACGAACCATCCATGGCCTGTTCGGAACCCCCTTGAAGACCAGGAGGTGAGCGGGTGATTTGGAGCGCCCTCTGCTGTGAGACCAGCAACTGCATTAGATTCTCATAGGAGCGCAAACCCTACTGTGAACTGAACATACCAGACGTCTAGATTATCCGCTCCTTATTGGAATCCAATGCCTGATGATCTGAGGTGGAGTTGAGGCAGTGACTAGCAGTGAGGTTTGACTGTAACCATATCTCCCCCATCCATGAAAAAATTGTCTTCCACGAAACCTGTGCCTGATGCCAAAAAAGATTGGGGACGACTGCTTTAAAATGTTTCCCTTAATACTGAAACCAAATTTCTTCATATTGTTTACACAACCATTGTAAAAGTACTGGTAAGATAGGGTCATACTAGTAAAAATATTTGTTACCTGAGGCATCTGAACCTATACAAAAAGGCTCCTATTCATAATATGAATAACCATACAAAAATCAGCAGAAATGAATGTAATTTTGCAACCATATGGTGTGCTAAAATGAGTTCTACAGCATGATAAATTTGGTGCTATGTTAGGGAAGAATTTTAAATTAAAACGCTGGCAACACATCACCCAGTAATATCAAAGAGCATGATATAGACTTTCCTGGAATCCTGTAATCATTCTAAAGTTCTTTCTTCATTTTTCATGATGTTCACAGCTAACACATTTTATTTAGATCAATTCATGTCTATTGGGCAACCACGGGTCACATGACACTAAACTAGGTGTTTTAGTTACAGAAAAAGGAATGTGGCAAACCATTTTACAGTGGTGATCTTAGCTACGTGATGTTTTGCATGGGGGTGGAGGATATAAAACAAGCATCTGAAGCCTGTCTTTGCCTCTAGTCCCAGGGTGTATTACATAATATCAATTGACATCTTCCTGCTCCAAGCACTACCTCTGAAATGCTGTGCTTCTCAGCAACAAGTCTTAGGGGAAAAAAAGCCTCTTTCTAAGGCTTTGATCCATGTGACCAGAGGCATTCATGTAAAAGTATAGATTTTCTTGCTCTTTATAAAATATGATAATTTTTAAAGAAAAATTTAGGCGTTATTACAACCACTTAATAATACAATTTCATATTACAGTGTGTTGTAAGATAATAGAGGGAAAGAATAGGAAGATTTAGTAACTGTCTCATCAGAAAATAATAATTACTTAGATATGAGCATCAGTCATGTACACTTTGTCACAAAAACAATCTGTGCAGGCTTTTTATCATCTAGGAATATTCATTTCTTACTTTTAAATGATATGATATTTCTAAATCCCTCTTATTTAGTTCTTTCACTCAACAGGATAAGAAACAAATAGTGGTATTAGAAAATTGTTTCTAATTATGAAATTTGTGGCTTTCTAATTTTGTTTTTAAAAATTAATATGACTTTTGACAATTTGTGAAACTTGCCAGCTAAAAATTTAAATCAGCCATCACTTGAGTAAATTGATTTTAAGATTTGTGTGTGTGTGTGTGTGTGTGTGTGCACGCGTGTGTGTATACACAACATTGGTAAGGATTGGTATGCCTTCTGGTAGTGTTTAATCAACTGCAGAGATAACCAAGTAAAATATGAAGACCCTGCCTAGTCCACTATTACATTTGAATATACTGATTTATTTATTAATTCTGAGCACTTGAAAACAAAATCTTTTTTTGAGGTCACTTAACAACTTGTGTAATGCAACTCATGCACCGTTTAAAGTCATATTTGAGAAATAAAATGTTTCCATAGGTTGTTATTAATAGCTAATTGTCAACTAAAATGTGCTATATGTAGCTTATTGTTATCATTATATTATTTCCTCCCATGAAATTTCCAGGTATTGTAGTTTATTTTATAATTATTTATCTGCTTTTGGAAAGTTTGTCTTCGGTGTTATAAAATAAATGTATGTAAATTAAGGACTTAGGAGAACACTCTTTTATCTGGTATTTTTAGTGCATTTTTCTCTTAAGATACAGATTAGCATTTGTAGAAAAATTTAAATTTAAAGGTTTAATTTAAATAGGTCTTCTCTTCAGATTCTGCTTTGTTGCCTACTTTCTCCATCTGCTTTTTGTAAGGCAGGGTAATTGTGATACATGTTGCAAAGCCTAGAGGCTGACAGAGGTGAATTCAAGTCTTGGCTCTACTGCTTCTTTTCTGGGTGAACATGGACATGTTCTTAACTCTCCTAGTGCCCGTTGCTCTGCTTTAACCTTGGTTTTAATGAAGTCAGGTTGATTTCCCCTAAGTCAATCTTTGCCCTCCCTCAACACTGTCCCTTTCTCTACTCCTGAAGTATAATAGCAAGATTTTTTTTTATTCAATGTTTTTTATTATGATATTGTGGGGTACAGTTAAGGGTTAGGTATACAAACATACTTCGTTCAGGCACCCTTGTTGATAAGAAGTGTCTCCCCCTCCCCAGACAGATATTGACTACCATTAATCCCATCACCCTACCGTCCCCCCCATAGTTTCCCACCACTGTCAGTCATTTTCTTGTGGTAATACGTTGGATGATCAAGGTCTACTATATGAGTGAGAACATGTGATACTCAGTTCTTTGTTTCTGTGAGAGGTCACTCAGTATTATGGACTCTAGTTCCATCCA
>CAUYQG010142201.1:0-22941 GCA_963574415.1 Tarsius wallacei
TGGGGTGATCAACTTGTTCCATTTGATTAAGACATTCCTGGTTTTAGCACTGAAATTTCCACAACAGAAAGGAGGGGGCACACCTAATCAATAAGGGTACCTGATCTCAAAACAGGTGAAGTGGGAACCAAAGTGAGACTCCAACTCAAAAAAAAATAAAAATAAAAAAAAAAAAATAAATAAACTCTGCGTTATTTAATTTATTTTTTTGGTAACAGCTTTATTATATATAATTCATACACTGAACAACTTACCCATTTAAAGTATAGAATTCAGTGGTTTTTAGTGTATTCACAGAATTGTACAACCCTCAATGCAATGAATTATCTACACAATGAAATATTATTTGGCAATAAAAAGACCTGGGGAATAGATATATGTTATAATATAGATGAATCTTGTAATCATTATGTTAAACGAAAGAAGGTAGTCACAAAACAGCCCATATATGTGATTCCATTGATATGAAACACTCAGATTAGGCAAATACGTAAAGACAAAAAATAGATTAGTGGTTGCTGAACTGGGAGTTGAAAGAAATTGCAGGTTGGCTGCAAATGGGTGTGGGTTTCTTTGCCATAAAAACAGCAAAATGTCCTTTGATTTCTTATTGTTTTAATTTGCTAGGTTTTCTTTTATTTTTGGCTTGTCTATATATTTTGGTCTTAGGTTTCTATACCTCTTATTCATAGCAGAATAAGAGAAGCTAGATTTTTTAAAATAGGTGAATTAAGTCCATGAAATTTATTGATCTGGTTGTATTTGGCCTCTACTCTGTGATATGTTGTAATATTATAAGTATACTCTGTTTTATACAAATAAATAATCTTTCACAATGTGGTCAGTTTTATTTATTTCTATCATTTAATTTTTTAAAGGGTAGTGGAGAACTTTAGGGAAGTTTTTATGTTTGTTCCATTACCTCCTTTATATTAATACTCTATATAAGAAGTCTTGTTTCCTCCATTGCCAATTGCCAACTGGTTTTCTACTATAAATAATATTGAAATTTGCTAATAACCTCTACTTCACTTCCTTAGATCACAGCAACTGATTTAAAACATCTGCTTACTTATTTACTGATAGTTTATAACTATCAGAAAAACCATAGTTAATAGTTAATAGCTATCAAGAAATCATGAGCTTAATTTACTTTTCATATGCTCTGCCCATTCCTACCCCTTTTAAAGCTAGGTGCACTCATCCTACAATTTCAGAGTACGTAGCTGTTATAGTAAATACTTCCTTCTTATAACCATCATTTATACTTAGTTCTACAGGCAGGTATATATTTAACACTTACCACCAGGCCTTATGTCAATGTCTCTCCAAGTCATTTTCATTCTCTGGTAGTTTGCTCAGGAAAGCCTCCCGGGAACAATATTTCCTGAGTTCTTGCTTGTTGATAGCAATTTGTCTGCAGTTTTTATATTTGAAAGTAAGTTTGGCTGGAACTATAATACATGGCTTATATTTTCTTCCTTGAGTATCTTAAAAATGTCACTCCATTGTCTCCTGGCATAAAGTGTTGCTGACAAAAAGTCTGATGACAATCAAATTTTCTCTCATTTTTAAGTGACTTAGTCCTTTTCCTTGGGCCCAAAGTATTGTTTAGAAGGTTTTAGATTTGGTCATTCTGGATCATTTTTCTCAAGTACTGCGCGGTGTTCCTTTCAGCATGTGGGTATAAATATTTTATCATTTGTTTTTAATTTTAGAACAGTTGTTTTAAACTTACTTGTAGTTATTCTGTACTATTGCTTTGTTATTCTTTGTGAACTCATTAGATATGATATGTATACATATATGTGCATATATATTTGGATTTTTTAATCCATCTTTTATTTCTGTCACTTTCAAATAATTTAAAATCTCATTTTTTACATTTAAAATTGTACTTCTTTTCACTCTTATATTATGACATTGTCTACAATGTTTATTCACTCTTGTGTTCTTCCCAGTTTAATCTTTGTTTCTGAAATGGCTTTTTAATTTCTGATTCTTTTTTTCATTCCATAACTTCATTACTAAGTTTTACTTTTACTGATTTATATTTTATTTTGAAAATATATTGCCATCATTTTCTTAATTTCTTTTAGTTTATTTTAAAATTTTAGTTACAGTTTCCATCAGTTTTGTAGGAATGTTTTTATGGTGTGTTTTTACTGTTCATAGATTTCCAATAACAATTTCATCTTCCTTTTTTTAAAATTATTAAATGTATATGGGACTAAAACTTGGTTCATTTCTCTTGTCTATTCTTATTTGAAATTAGTTTTCTTGAGCTCTTTGGAGAAGGAGGTGGTTCAAGACAGATCTTTCTATCTTCATGGTTCTAGAACACTCTTATATAATCGTGTGCTTTCCGAAGTCTCCTTGCTCCTCTCCCACTTTTCGCTTCTCTTATTTTGCCCTATTGTCTCTGTCCAGGTTAATTTGGGTTCTGTTTCCTGCACTTTCTCATTCATGTGGGATTTTGTCCTAGAATGAGGCTTAACTAAATCCTTTTAGGAGTTTACCAGGCTCAGACTATTCTAGCCCCTTCAGAACTTACTGCATACCTCTGCACTACAACATGTGAAATGCACAAAGCCTCAGCAGATAAAGATGTAAGTCTCAAACCTGTCTATATTCTGTTGGATATCTGATAGAGATTTGGCTTTTTTCTTTCTTTTGTACCCCTCTGTGTTTTTCCTTGCGCATTCTGACACTATGCAGATCTCAAAATGATGTGTTATCCTTACTCATAATTTTGAGGTTTAGAAGACGCTTTGATTAAATAAGGCTTTTTCAAGATAGACATCATCATTGTTGGTTGGTTGGTTTTTGTTTTTGTTTTTTGGTGGTTTTTTTTTTTGACACCTTAGTTCTGTTTTTAGTTTTAACATTTCATCAATGTTATCTTCCAGGAATCTACTGTATTGCCTTTGGAGTGATCTTTAAAAGACTCGTTTACGATGACATCCAACATGTGCAATTGCTACCTCCCCATGAATAGCTGTTGAAACTATGTTAAAGGTCTTTGTCTCATTTGTTATTGATTCTGTCACATGACCTTTATAAATCTCTATAAAAGTGCACAATTACCTGCAGTTATTTTAGATAAATGTGTGTTACCCAAACACAAATTCATTATTCAAATAAACTATTGACAGAAATTGTGTGAAGACAAAAATGTAAGTAGACTTCTTCTTTGGGAGTATAATTTACTAAAATAAAAAAATAGTGTCACCTGCATGCAGTTTAGTCATTAAAAACAAGACTGGTATGTTAGATTAAAGCTGGGGTGTAAAGGACACAAAAGAGCATCAGTCCCATGAGATTCAGGCTGTAATATCAACCATCAGCAGGCCAGGCTTGGTGGCTTAGCCTGTAATTTTAGCACTTTGGGAGACCAAGGTGAGAGGATTGCCTGAGCCCACAGGTTCAAGACCTGCCCACGCAACTAAATTTTTTAAAAAGTTAGCTGGGTGTGGTAGCGCTGGCCTGTAGTTCCAGCTACTTGGAAGGCTGAGGTGGAAGGAGAGGTGGAAGGATTGCCGAGCCCAGCAGGTCGACGCTGAGGTGGCCATTAGTGTGCCCACTGGGCGATGGAGTGAGACTCCAACTCAAAAAAACAAAACAAAACAAACAAACAAAAAAACAACCATCAGCTGTGTAGTTGCTCAGAGAAGGAAAAGCTTTGTGAGGGCTTAATATCCAAGGCATTCTTCATGGGGGAGGGAGACTGAATATGGTCTTGAGGAAATATATTTAAATATAAGTCATTGCAGCTGCATATGTATATTGTGGGAGTGGATGTAGGTGAGTTCATGGCAACTAGAGGGTCTCTCAAAGCACAAGTCTCCTCCTTTACCTTCTGCCTGACTGGTAAGAGAAATCATGTTTGATTTTGGAACTCCAGAAGCAAAAGTAACCAACTTCTTTGCTCACTAGCACCAATTATATTTTATTTTAAAACATGCAATAATGTAGCAAAGATACAGTTTTTGGTGGGGCAAAGGACTCTCTGCTGCCACCAAAATGGCTCAGCTCCTTTTTGTGTCAATGTTGGTTGAGATAACATATTTCCAGAGTCCTTCAAGGTAAGTTGTCAAAGACTAGAGCTCTGCTGATCTAGTATATGTACCTATAGTCAAAACACAATCCAACCTCCCAAGATCCAGTCTCTGCAGTTCTCATATCGAGACACACACACTCACTCCCTCAACTTACAAAGGATTAATGGCAAATATAGACTTTGTTGATTATGACCACCAGAAAGATATGGAAGCGGCATCTGTATCTGCACAGTGAAACTTCCCAATCATTGCCCTTTCCCAGGTTATTTTTTCAGTGTCAGTTGTCACTTCACTCTCCCCCTCTAACCATCACTTTTCTTTTTTTTCCTCTCTTTTAATTTTTATTTTAAAATTGTGGGGTACAATTCAGGGTTATCACCATCACTTTTCTATTTAGCCTCTATCCCATACCTTTTCTGACTGCCTCCCCCCTCCCTGTGTGTGTTTTTCCTTTGGCTTTACTATGTCTTCCTTACAAGAATGTATTTAGTTTGGCCTTATCCAAAACAGCATTCTCTGTTCTGCATCCCTACTTGTTATGGTTAATTTCTTGTGTCCACTTGACTAGGCCACGGGATGTCTAGAAAGTTAGTTGAACATTGTCTCTGGATGAGTCTGTGTTTTCAGAAGAGATTAGCATTTGAATTAGTGGACTTAAGCAGAGCAGATGACTTTTCCCAATGTGTGGGGGTCATCCAATCCATTGATGGCTAACACAGAAGAATTGAACAATAAGGTTGAATTAACTCTGCCTGACCTTTTGCACAGGAATATCATTTCTCTCCTGTCCTTAGTGATTCTGGTTCTCGGGTCTTCAGATACAGAATAGAATCTATACCATAAGCTCTCTGGTAGTCAAACTACACCATTGGCATCTGTGGGTCCCCAGCTGGCAGACAGCACATAGAGGGACATCTCAGCTTTCATAATTGCATGAGCCAATACCTTATGGGAAATATTTTCCTAGAGAAATGAATATATTCTACTGATTCTATTTCTCTATAGAACCCTGACTAATATATCACTCACATCTCTAATCAGACAATTAAAATCTCTTACTGGGAATCTATTCTCCTTATTAAAAAAAAAGAGGAGATTGTAAATAGCACTCAAAGGTGGTTGTTCCAATCTGGTAAACTCACAGTTTTGTATGTATGATGGGGAGGGGGCTCAGTTCTAGAGTTCTTGTGGAACTAACTTTTGCTTCAAGATGCTCTTTGATTTTTAGCCATGTCATTGACTTTAGCTGGATTGAAGACAGGGGATAAACCATACTGTTAATTGATATCATTGCAAACTTGGCATTATATCCAGATGGTCATGAAAACATGGGGTGTTAGGAGACAGAAACAATCCCAATGTAACTAAAATAACAAGATTCAGAGTCACTTAATTGATGTGAAGAAAAGTAGGCATGCCACAGCTAATAATAACAATAAAAAATAACTACTACTCTTTCTACTATTTTCCTCATCTCTCTCTCTCTCTCTCTCTCTCTCTCTCTCTCTCTCTCTCTGTGTGTGTCTGTGTGTGTGTGTGTGTGTGTGTGTGTGTGAGAGACAGAGAGAGAGAGAGAGAGAGAGAGAAATCAGGGAAGAGAAAACACACACATGTGCTAATGAGGGTGTAGTAGTAAGCAGTTGATAAATTTATACAGGCATTTCTGACCACTCCAACAAAGCATAGTAGAGTGCAGCGATGTAAGTCAAACCTTAAGTGTGAGACAGAATGGCCTAATCAAGGAAGGAAAAGAAACATTTATGAAGACACATTTAACTATGCCTGTAATTACTTCCTCCTGAGAATCCATTATTAGCCCCTTTGTGCAGATGACTAAAATGAGGCTCAGAGAAATTAGATAATCTGCCCAAGGTTATACAACTAATAAAATCTCCTTGACTCATAAACTCATGCTCTTCTGCTCTCAAGCACTGCTTCCAGAGTCCTCCCTATCCAATGACACCTTTGAATTTCAATAAGGGTACCAGCTTGGGGGTGACAGGGCAATAGGCACTGATGCCAGCTCCCCTGTAAATTTCTTCCTAACCAGTGGTCCACCATGCTTCACCCCACAGAGTTGACAGTCGGCAGCTAACCACATTGGCTCAGTCCAACCAGCTAGAAGGGGCAAACAAGAGGCCAGCACATACTTTCTCTCCAGCCAACCTCTGTAACCTAATCCTCTTCTGTCTTTCTAATGCTGGGATCCAGGCCCTCCCTTCTCCCTTGCCAGCCTTGCTACTGAGAATAGTAGCACAGCTGGAAAAATAGATAGGTCTTTCTGACCCTCTCATGCGTGTGCTGTGGGGCCAGGTAGCTCTATAAATATGGTAATGGCTTTTCAAGCATGCCCAGACTGGAAATGAGAGGCTGGAGAGAGGCTGTTGCTACCGATAACCGCTGTGGCAGCCTTGCTGGAGGAGACAGTGCATCTGAGCTTCAGGTCAAATTAACTCTCTCCCTCTACCCTTAAGTAGATCCCCTCTCCTCCTCCTCCCTCCTACCCTATTAATCGCCTGTACCCACCTGTTCCCTGATTACATTGATGACATCCACGGAGGGAAGGAGGCAAGCAGAAGCTCATGTTTAGTCTATTACCAGGAGGCCCAGACTTGTGATAAAAAAAATACACCAGCAACAACACAGCTACATTGATGTGTACAATAGGGAACCAGCTTGACACTTCCCTGCCGCAGTCCTACTGAGAAAAACGACAGCTACAATAAAAAGCCAAATGCCTGCTCAGTCTAAACAACCACATGCTTGAGATGCTCTGTCTGTAACCAGCCGTTCTCCAGCTTTCCCTTTATCTAAGAGAGTGGACATCGGTGCCATCCCTCAAAAAATGTCCGAGAAATACAGTTTGTGGAAAATGATGACCAAGGTGACCAAGTAACTTTAGACAAACCTGTTAACATTACTGTAAACCTCAGTCCCTTCCTTTTCTGTCAGATGAAAATGAGAATGTCTTACTTCATTCAGGTGGTGGATTAGTGATTTTTAAGACTTTGTCAATGCCTCTTCTCCCTCTGCCTCTATCCTCTATTTCTTTTTTTAAATTAAATGTTATTCTATTACAGAAATGTGGGATACAATATGACTCCACATACTCATCTCCGCTTTTCCCACATGCCTCATCACTTCTGGTTGCTAATTACTTTGCAAGTCACTCTGCTCTCTGACACTTTCATGGTTCAACCTACACTGTATTCTTGGCCTTGAAAGTCACTACTTTGGCCAAAATACTCTCCGTTTCACAAAACCCCTTCCTCATGGACTAAATTACATTTATCCTTCATAACCACACTCTTCCAGCATACATGCCTCTTCTTTGAAGCCTTCCAGAGCTTTTCCCTTCAAGATATTTCTCTCAACCCTGAGCCCTAAAACAAATATTATGTACAGTGTAACAAAGGAAAAGGATGAGGCCAAAGGGGAATAGGAAAGGGAGAAGAAATATTTTTTCATTTGATCCTTATCATTCACTAAGTACCGACTTGCTGCATTAAGTACCGACTTGTTCATGCCTCAAAGCTATTAATGAGCTGGAATTCGACCTTGGGCTCTGATTCTAAAACCCCATGCTGTTGATTATGTCACAGTAGCACCTCAAGTATGGCATGTTCCCACTGTACTCATCCACATATCTCTCTCCTGATTTAGGATCAAAAGCAGGGAAAGTATCTTTTATTTTGTACCCTTTGTATATAATACTATGCCTAAATACTCAAAAGAATTTTTCAACAGTAACATTCAGCAAGCACCCATGAATGCCTGCTGGGGCTCAAGTTTTAGCTTGACAACTCAAGTAGCTCAAACATGGCCCCGGATTCCTGGAATATATACTAAGATGAGGATACAGACACTCATAAAATGAATTCAAAAATAAGCATATAATTACAGATTGTGATATGTTTTATTAGGTAATAGAACAAACAAAAAATGGGGATGGCCTAATTTTGATGTGGAGAAAAGTGTTTAGGACTGCCCTCTTTTGAAGAAGCTACATTTTGGTAGAGGCCAAAAGGATAAGTAAGAGTAATTGACAAAAAGAACAGTCCAGTAATAGCATTCCAGACAGAGAGAATAGGCTATGCAAAGTCCCTGAGTAAGAAGCCATTTGGCAGAATGGAGGAATAAAAAGACCAGTACAGTCAGAGTAGGGTAAGAAAATAATGGAACTGAAAGAGTAGGCAACATCCAGATAATGCAGGCTCTGCATGCATTCTTTCCAGAAAGATTTATAAAATGCCTACTAGGAAATCCCACTCTTGTAGAGATATAATGGGTATCCAAACAGACATAGCTCTTGACTCATGAGCTTACAGTCTAGAAGAAACAGGCATTGCACTAATAATCACACAGCTTAATATATAATTACAAGTAGGCCTGACCTGGTCTGGGGGAAAAAGGAGGAGTCGGGGAAAATGTTATGGGTTGGATTGTGTCCTCCCCGAAAATATGGTGAAGTCCTAATGTGATCTATTTGGACATATGGTTTTTGCAGATGTAATCAAGTTCAGATGAAGTCATTAGTGTGGACCTTTATCCAATATGACTGGTGTTCTTATTTAAAAAGAAGATACACAGGGACAGACACACAAGGCGGGAACTTCATGTAACAATGGAGGCAGAGATTGAAGCAATGCAGCTGCAAGTCAAGGGATGCTGAATACTGCCAGACAGCTACCAGAATCTAGGAAGAAGTAAGGAAAGATTTCCTTACAGATTTGGAGTGGAGCATGTCCCTATCATTACCCTTGATTTTGGATTTCTAGTTTTCAGAACTGGGAGATGATTACATTGTTTTAAGCCACCTAATTGGTGATACTTTGTGACAGCCCAAGAAATCTAATATAGAAGGCTTCCTGAAAGAAGTAACATTTGAACAAATTCTGTATTTCCAACCAATAACACGTGGGATTTATTTGACGAAGAGATGTCGGGATGTCTTGACCAGATGATTTTTTAAAATATTTCTTCTTTTTGAATATTTCAAAGTCTGCAGAGTTTACAAAGATATCTTGACATCCCACTTCTCTTAAAAGATGAAAAAAACCATATGCAGCCCTGGGCTACAGTTAGATGGAGGCTACCCTTTCAGAAAGAGCCTGTGTTCTCTAGTTGCCCCGCTTCCCAGCCCTCTCATACCTGGCCCTCTTCGTTCCTTACATTCCCTGCCTGACATCTGTGGCATAATAAATGCATGGACAAGGTCTAAGATTTTAGACAGAAAAGAGTTTAGACCAGAAGTCTCTGCAAATCTCCCCTGGAGCTCCAGTGAATGGTACTGATTGTCACCTGTCCTCTAGAGCCTTGGCTACTTGCCTGTGTCAGTGGCAAAGGGGCAGCAGGAGGATGAAGCTTATCCTACTATCTTTAATTAAATCACTGCTCTTCAGACATTCCGTTGGTCTACAGAACTTATTTCCATACCCTGGAACTCTTACCCTTGCTGCTGAATTCTAATATGATGGATCTCAAGTCCCCTATGTGTTCCACAACTTGCTCTGTAAGTGGAAACGTTTACATTTTGATTGCCTAATATGTTTCTATCATTTTCCATCCAGCAGGATGTCAGGACCCCGTATAGTGCTTGGTAAAGCAAACCAGTCTAGACTGTTGCTCTCTCATCATCAAGACAAAGCTTAGGTCAAACTCAACCTATTCAAGAAACTTTCCAGGGCAATATAATGCTAATACCCCTACTCACCAGGGAAATCAAGTCAAAAAGGCCTGGATCTGAATTTCTGCTTCACTACTTATTAGTTGTTTGACCATGGGCTAATTATTTGACTTCTCTGTGTATTATTTGTAGCATAAACATAAATATAGCCTACTGCACAGGGTCCAATAAGGAGATAATCATATAGAAATTTTAAAAAATACTATACCTGGTATGTAAAAAGCACATTTTAAAGTTGGCTGTTGCTGTTGCTACAAGTATTATTATTACTATTATTTCAGTCAGGGTCTCACTCTGTCGCCCAAGCTTAAAGGCAGTGACACGATCACAACAATCACAGTTCATGGCTGCCTCAAACTCCTGGGTTCAGGTGATTCATCCACTTTAGCATCCTGAATAGCTGGGACTACAGGCATGCACCACCATGCCTGGTTAATTTTTTGATTTTTTTTTTTTTTTTTTTTTTGGTAGAGATGAGGTTTCACCGTATTGCCCAGGCTGATCTTGAATGTAATTTTTATTATTATCAGTTTAATTGTGATTTTTATTATTATTATTATTATTATTATAGTAATACTCTACCGTGTTGCTTCATGTGGGATCTAAAAATTTAGTTGTATAAAATGTTGGATCACACTGTTATAAGATTTAAGAAAATACTAGAGTAAAGCTGTTATAGAGAAGGGGGAAAATTGCCCATCTGGATTCATGTCATCATGATATGTGTAGTGCATTTATTCTGAGAAACTAGACCTATTTGGCACCAGTTGGAGTCATAAGGCAGATCAAATGTCACAGAAGAGTTGTGATATTTGCTAGGGGACATTTGGAAAAGCCAAGATCTGTGCAAAGAGCTATGATCAATGGCTTGAACCAAAGATAAGGAAGGATAAAACTGGATGGAATATACAATGTCACATTATAGACAGTCTTCATTTGGAATGCCACCATAGACTGATGTAGTTATAGAAATATAGGATCTCTGAATAATAATAATAACATTGGCAGGTGTCCTCCTCCTGGGAGTTTGGGTAGCACATGTTCTCATTTAACTGGAAAGCAAACAAAGATTTTTTAATTTACTTTTGTGGTTAAAATTTTCCATTAAAAATTATAATTTGGCCATGCAAAAGATGAGGCCATGTTGGTATAGTGAAAAGTCTTAAACATGAAAAGACCAAAATGACACAAGCTAGAGTCATCTGTTTGACTTCACTATGAACTATGTAATCTCCCTAAGAAACAACTTGTTTCAAGTCATTTCTCTGATCAATAAGCTTCAAGGGCCCCCGTTACTGAAAGAGCAATGTCTAAATTTCTAGCATGCCTGCATGCTACCCAGATATGGGGAAGACAAGTGTCTAAGAAAATGAGGCAAGAGCTGACAGACTCTAAATGTTGTATTTCCTGTCAGTGGAAAATGCCATCATCCAATCACTCACCTCAGTCAGCAATCAGGGCATATTCTTGATTTATCTCTTTTCTTCTTTTTACACATACATTTCATTCAATAATTAATTAATAGATCGCTGAGCTCTTATCAATGTAACTCCTAAGTCATTCTCGAACTTGTTCACTTTGTCCGTTCCCATAACTACTACAATTGTTCAAGCCTGAACTGCAATACCCCAAACTTGGCTTTCTCATTTGCCCCCTAAATCCATCCTTTATATGCATTTTCATTGTGGGGAAAATTCTGATTTGTGTGCTTCAGGGAGGGAGGGAAGGCAGGGATGGTAATGGCACTGAGAATGAAGGTTTGGTTAGAGAAGAGGCAACTAATAATATCAGTTATCTTTATATTGACTGATTATTATATATCAGGTGCTGTATTAAATGCTTTCTGTTAATTATCTCATTTAACCCTCCAAAAGTTCCATGAAATAGAAAGCTAAGACTTGAAGACTGTGGCAAGTTGATTATGATTATATATTATTTGTTTTTCCTCTCGTTGAGAGGTTGAATCTAAGCCCCCTCTCCCTAAATTTGGGTTATTTTAATAACTTGCTCAACCAAAAGAATGCAACAAAAGTGATGGAACTTTAGAGGGTAAGTCATAGTAAGTCTTCCATGGAACACTTTCTCTTTTGAAACCTTGAGCAACTGCATAAAAATTTCTACAACCCTGAAGCTGTCACTCCATGAGAAGCTCAAACTACGAGGAGAGATCCTGGAGCATGAGATGCAATGTAGAGATAAATGCAGGTCAAGGAGCACTGAGGTACCAGGAATATGAGTGAATGAGTCATCTTGGAAGTGAATCCTGCACCCCAGTCACTTGTTGATTGACGCCAGGTGGACCTAAGATGAACTTCCCAGCTTATCTTTGAAATTTGAATCCACAAACATGTGATAAAAATAAAATGGATATTGCAAACCACTAACTTGTGAGATTTTTTTTTAATTCTACAGGAAATAACTTGAACAGAGAGGGTAACTTATTAGATCAAAGTCACATAAGAGATGTTGAAACTGAGGCTCAAATCCAGGCAATATGATTATAGGCTCTTTACTCTTAAACATGGGGCCCATACTCTGTCCTTAAGTAGAGAATTTTGGTTAAATAAGATTGGGAATGCCAGATGCTTCCAGAGAACATGGCATGTGAGACCATAGTGAAGAAGAGAGGAGAGGAGGAAGGTGAGCCTTCATTGAGGAGTTTCTGTTTGAGGTCATGGGGCTAGACACATTTTCTCTAATTTAATTTTTTGGGGAAAAAACCTTTTGAAGTAGGCATTAGTGTCTCCATTTCATTTTTTAAAACAACAACAACTGTGTTTCAGAATAACTGACCTAACTCCAACATAAGGGAAGTCATAGATGTGGGTTTAAAACTCAAGTCAGATAAACACAATCAGAAATTCAAAAGAAGAAATACAAAAGATTATAAGAGATTACTATGCACCTGTGTGGAAATAAACTTGATAACCTAAATGAAATGGAGGATTTTCTGACATTACACAACCTCCCAAGGTTGAAACAAGAAGACATTGAGACATTAAATAGACCTATAACAACCTAGGAAATTGACTCTATCATAAGAAAACTACCTACAAAAGAAAGCCCTGGACCAGAAGGCCTTCCAGCAGAATTCTATAAAATGTACAAGGAGGAGCAAATACCAACCATATTGAAAGTATTCCAGGTAATTGAGAAAGACAGAATCCACCCCCCCGCCAAATCATTTTATGAAGCTAACAACACACTGATATTCAAACAGGGTAAAGATCCAACAAAGAGAACTATAGGCCAATACCCCAATGAACGTAGGTGCAAAAATTCTCAACAAGATTCTAGCAAATTAGATCTAATAACACATCCAGAAATCATCCACCATGACCAAGTAGGCATCATCCCTAGGATGTAGGACTGGTTCAACAACAAAAAGACCATAAATGTAACTAAATAATCAACAGATGTAAAAACAAAAACCACATGATTATATCACTAGATGTGGATAAAACTTTTGATAAAAGCCAACATCCCTACTTGACAAGAACCCTCAGCCACCTGGGCATGGAAGGAGCATACCTCAAAAGAGTAAGCACCAACTATGGCAAACCCAGAGCCAACATATTGCTAAATGGACAGAAACTGGAAACATTTCCTTTGAAACTGGAACAAGACAAGGCTGCCCGCTCTCACTCTTCCTTTTTCAAAATTGTGTTAGAAGTCCTAGCTCAGGCAATTAGACAAGAGAAGGAAATCAGTGGTATCGAAATAGAAAACGAGGAAGTTAAGTTATCCCTCTTTGCTGACAAAATGATCCTATACTTTGAAAATCCTAGATAATCTGTCAAAAACCTCTTTTCACTTATAAAGGACTTTAGCAAAGTCTCAGGGTACAAAATAAATGTGCAAGACTGTTGCATTCTTATTCACCAACAACAAACAGGCAGAGGACCCAATAAAAAGTACAATCCCATTCACAATAGCCACACAAAAAATGAAATGCCTTGGCATATTCCTAACCAGAGAAGCGAAAGACCTTTGCAATGAAAACTGCAAAACAGTGCTCAAAGAAATCCAAGAAGATGCAAACAAATGGAAAAATATTCCATGCTCATGGATAGGAAGAATCAATATTGCTAAGATGGCCATCTTACCCAAGGCACTCTACAGATTCAACACAATACCCATTACATTATCAACATCATTCTTTTCAGACCTGGAAATGACAACACAGAAATTCATATGAAAACATAAACAACTAAAAATAGCCAAAACAATCCTTAGTAAAATAAACAAAGTGGGAGGTATCACACTTCCAGGCGTTAAACTTTACTATAAGGCTACAGTAATCAAAACAATCTGATATTGGTACAAGAACAGACATATGGACCAATGGAACAGGATAGAGATTTTGGAAGCAAAAAGTCAGTTTCTCAACCAACTCTTCTTCAACAAAGCCTCCACCAACAACCACTGGGGAGAGGAGAACCAATTCAGTAAATGGTGCTGGGAAAACTGGCTGACCATTAGTAGAAGATTGAAGCAGGACCCCTACCTATCACTGCTATAAAATTCAACTCTAAATGGATCAAAGACCTAAAGTAAAACCTCAAACTATAAGAATATTAGAAAACATGAGAGACACTCTTACAGAAATTGTAGTAGGCAACCAATCCAATTGCTGATCAAAACCCCAGATGTCCATGCTATAAGAGATAAGAGAGACAAGTGGGACCTCATTAATCTGAAAAGCTTCTGAAAAGCAAAAGAAACTATTAAGAGAGCAGGGAGAGAACCCACAGAATGGGAAAAAATATTTGCCAACTGTAAATCTGACAAAGGACTAACATCCAGGATCTATAAGGAATTCAAATGTGCTGAAAGAAAAAAACAGATAGCTCCATTAAAAAGTGGGCAAAAGATACGGACACTTCTCAAAAGAAGATATACAATCAGCCAATAGATACATGAAAAAGTTCTCAGTCTTACTAATCATGAGAGAAAAGCAAATCAAACCCACATTGAGATACCTACCACCTAACCCCAGTAAGAAGGGCATCACTAATAAAACAAACAACAATAGAATCTGGTCAGAATGTGGAGAAAAGGGAAGACTTTCTACAATGCTAGTGGGAATACAAACTAGTTCAACCTCTATAGAAAACAGTGTGATGATTTCTAAAAGAACTAGAAATTGACCTTCCAAATGACCCAGCTATCCACTACTAGGAACTTAACTGAAGGAACTCAAATCATTCTACAAAAAAAGATACTTGCACTTGCATGTTTATTGCAGCACTATTCACAATAGCAAAAACATGTACCCAACCGTGCTGACCATTGAAATTGGACTGGATAAAAACAATGTGGTACATATACACAAAGGAATATTATGCGGCCACAAAGAAGGACAAACATATAGACTTCGCAGCAACTTGGATGGATTTAGAGTATATAATACTGTGATCTATCACAGAAACAAAAAACAGAGTACTATATGTTCTCACTCATATGGTACTGAACATTTACCATAATACTGTAAGAAAAGGATTAGCGGGATTGGCAGTAGTGAGACACTGCCGGGGAAGGGGTAGGGACACAACATCAGTAAGGGTACCTGATTTCAGACCAGGCAAAGTGGTGACCAAAGGGAGGCCCAAACTTTACCTGTGCAGTGTCCACTTGTATACCTAATCCTGAATGGTACTTCACATCTTTAAAATAAAATATGTTAAAAATAAAATAAAATAAAACTTGACCTGTGTTCAAACTGCCAGAAAAAAAAAATGTTAGTAGAATGATCATGAAAGGTCTTTTGTGAATATAACCTAATATCTATAAAATCATTTCTATTTTAAAGAATGAAGAGCCAGAGTCAGGAAGCCATATGTTATTTTGAATCCAAATAGAATACCTCTTTTCACTGAATAGATTATCCTACTTTAATAAATTATCATTCCACAAAAAGATTAGATAAATAGATAAATAAGACTCACATCAGGATCCAAGGCCATCCTAACCATTGCCTGGGCTGACCTGCCAACTGAGTGAATTTAAGGAGCATGTCTCAGTGCTGAACTTCGCAAAGGGAGACATCCAAGCTCACAATGGCAGGCTTCACCTCCAGGTAGGGCCTGAGCATGCTAAGGTCAGGAGAGATTTATTCCACTTCTACATCAGAAGACAAAAACTTTTAATTAAAAGAAGGGAGAAAAAACTGCCAGAGACTGAGTAGGGAGTCCACACCGTCTGACAGTTTCAATTTTCACTTACAGCTTACTTTCACCAATTGATATCCTTCTTGCGCCTGCTGAAGAGAACCATTGGCTTCCATAAATCACCTTCCAGAGTCACAGGCAACTGTCGTTAACCCTGGCTTTGATGGAAACATTGCCAACAACAATAATGATAGCAATTGTTATTTATTGATCACTGCCTGTGTGTCAGAATCTATGAAAAGTGCTTTCATCTATGATTCCATTTAACTCTCACAAAACCCTATGAGATAGGGATTGTTAGTATCCCTAATTTAAAGATAACTGAATTGAGTCTTGGGAAGTTAGACTGACTTGCTCAAAATTATAAGGCAAATATGTGTTAGAGTTTAAACTTGAATCTTTAGTTAACATGTGAACCCAAACTCTCATTACTATAGACTAAATAGCCTTGCTGGAACAGACAAATGCTCTGTAATTTTTACTTTCCATATGCGTTTTAAAATTTAGAAATATGCAATAATACTATTTGTTAGGTACATGGATATTATATCCCCCATATATATTAATTAAGAAATTAATGTGGAATTATACAGTCAATTAAATAACCACAATAGCAACTAACATTTTGTCATGCTTACAATGAGCTACACATTGTTTTAACTACTTTGAACATATTTGTTAATTTTTATATTATAATGTGATAAAAATAAACCTTACTGTTATTACTCCCTTTTAAAAGATGATGGAATTAACACACAAGAGAAATTGATGTTCCTAAAATTATGCAACTCTAAAGTGGAAGCACAAAAATAATACACTTTTGTCCTGCCTTTAGAATTTTTTCCACTACCCACACCACATCTTATAACATATCTGTTCTTTCCTTAAGGAAGTGGAATAATGCTACTAATGGGTAGGCTATTAGGCTGAGTTGTCTGAGAATTTGATATTAAACCTCTGGATCTTGAGTAATTTAATTAAGAAGAGAACATATTGGAGTAGGGACTAAAGTGTAAAATTTAAGGAAACACTCAGGGATAGCACTTGCACCACTCTGACCACAGGAGTGACCACCTCCTTAAATGTTTGCCTCCCACGAAGTCTTACTCCCTTCACCTCACTCCTGGAACTTATTAGTGTTGGCCTCATTGGAATTGTGAAAGGTGTCTTGTGAAGGCTGTGATGAGGGATAACATTAAATACATCAATTTATCATTTCTTAGCACTTAATGCATGCACAACACTATGGGAGAATCTGAAGAGAATTCTATTCTTTCATTTGGGCATTCAACACTGATTAATTGAGGACTCTAATTTCCCCAGCACTACTTGCTGATGCAAAGAGAAGCCTAGTTCTTTCTCTTATAGTGAAAGGCGAGGAATCTGCCTACAGAATCACACATAGATCACCACACGAGTGACAGAGTAGAGGTACGCACGCAAGGTGCCGGGGGCACAGAGGAAAGCCCACATACATCCCTGAGTCTTGGGAGACTTCGGAGAGGAAAGACAATTTGAGCTGAGGCCTGGATGGTTTTCCAGTTTTTTGGTTGCTCTAGTAAACTCAAGAAGATAACAAAAGACAAAGCAAACAAAAATTGTTGGAAAGATATGAGTTTGACCCAAGTCTTGAAAAGAAGGAAAAGAGTTTGTTCCAAAGACCTAGGAAGAAGGAACACACTGGGGCAGTCTCTTCAGAAAAATGCCCAAAATAGAACTTAGCTCCTTTTATTGATCCAATGGGTACCACTCTGCTTTTAAGATTTAGCTTTTCAGGAGGGAGTGTCTGAATGGATTAACAGGTCACTAGCCCACTCTTTGACTGAAATATGGCATGGTCAATTCCAAAAGGAGAAACTAGGCACTCTTATCCCCAGGATGAGAGGGAATGCTGAGCATTCAAAAATGACAGCTGTTCACTGGGGAAAAAAAAAACAAAAAACAGTTATAGTATTTTAGTTTTCCAGAGTTCCTGACACAAAGTACCATAAACCGTAGCTTAATACAACAGAAATTTATTCTCTCATAGTTTCGGAGGCCAGACATCTGAAATCAAGGTTGGCAGGGCCATGATCTCTTGAAAGGCTCTAGGGAAGGATCCCCTTTTGTGTGTTCCTAGCATCTGGTGACAGCAAGCAATTCTTGGTGTTCCTTGGCTTGTAACTGTATTGCTCCAATTAATCTCTGCCTCCATCATCACATGGCTTTCTTCCCTTTCTTCTCTCTTCATATATGGACAACAGTCATTACTGGAGCATACACGAACCCAGTATGACCTCATCTTGACATCATTATATCTGCAACGTCTCTATTTGTAAATAAAATCACATTCACAGGTACAGGGGTTAAGACTTCAATACATCTTTTAAAGGAATATCTTCAAGCCATAACAGCAACCCAGTAGAGAAATAGGACTATTCTTCCAGAAAGGAGACTTCAGAGGCATTCAAGGATGTAAAATGCTTAGGAAACAGCCAGGCATGCTGTGTGGTCAGAAACAGGTATCACAGGAAGACAAGGCAACTAGAGGCCAGATCATCAAGCATCTTCAATGCTCAACTAAGGGAATTTAGACTTTATGTTACAGGACATAAGGAGTCTAACTGTGTCTTAGAATTATCCTTCCAGCTGCATGGTGGAGATGGATGGGAGGGATCCCAGCAAATGGAAGACATTCCAGGAGCTGCTCTCAATCCAGACAGCCTGCAGCTGGTGTTCTCTCCTGCAGTACTTCACGGACCTAACGCTAATCACTCCAGCTCCTCCCTTCTGCCTCCTTTTTGTTAAATGTCCTTTATAGATCCCCACTCTGTCCCCATTAACATGCATCACTCTTCTATCTCCCAACTGGTAACCTTATTTTCCGGATTAACCCTCTTTTGTCTACTTACATTAGTGTTAAATGTAACACGGATCGTTTTTTCTGTAATCTAATCTCTCTGGCCATCTATTCAGCCTTTCTCCCAGTGGTCCCACTTATTGCATCTTTTTTTAAACGTATTTGGAAAAAATGGATGTTGCAAAACAATAAGGTCAAAGAGAAAATACCCTTCCCCATGTACACAACCAACCAGCATTTCCTTTTTTTTTTTTCACCCAGATGGGTGTCTGATTGAAATCAAATCAAGATTCAGCCTTCAGTGTCCCGAAGGCTGCAACATATAGAAAGATCAGATATATGCAGGGAACTTGAAAACACCATAGAGAGGCTTTCACCAAACCAAAGAACTAAAAAGGACTTAGCGTTTAGAGAAAATGTTCACCATTTTATAAGTGAGGAAACTGGGCTTTGGAGAGATTCTCAACTCAGGTTACTTTGTGAACTCATTGCTAAACTGACCTTGGAGTTTTGGTCATTTGTTTCCTGGGATGCTTTCAAGATCTAGGTGCAACTCTTATGCAGCAGCACTCCAGCCACACTGAACACCTGTCTGGCCCTGGAATGTACCCTGCTCTTTCTCTCTCCCATTCATTCCCCCATCACCCTGTACCTGGTAGCTCTTCATCCTTTAGATCTCAGGTTGGAGGAAACATCTTCCAAGAAGCCTTCCTAAACCCACTAAGAAGGACGAGGCCTCCTTTTCTGGGTGGCCCATGGCTTCTCCTCTCATAGCTCTTCCAGCAAATCTGACCAGCCCTAAGTTTCAGCTGCATCAATCAGGGAGATGCATGTACATCAACACTGCTGTGGCTCCTTGAGAAAAAAATCGAACACAATCACCTTTGGCAACCCTCGCTCTTCATGGGTCTCAGTTTTTCCTTCTCGAAAGTGAATGTGTTGGGCTCAAACATTTTATATGTTGTTCACAGATGTTGTATGATGGAAAAAACAGTCTAATTTTGAGAAACACCAAGTTAAATAAAGTTAATTGGACTTCTGTATTGTAAGACCACTTTTCAAAACCCCGACCATACTACTATGCCTTTGGAAGCTCCAAGAGGAAGATATTGTTACCATTGGTATTAATCTTAGTAGTAGAAGTATTTTCTCTTCCCAATTTACACATAATTTATACTTTCTGATTGCTTACTATGCACCATACACTATTCTGAACACTATAAGCATCAACTCACTTAATGACCTTAACAACTTGAATTATTGCTATAGTTTTATAGATGAGGACACAAAAGCATGGAGAGGTTAAGAAACCTGCCCTAGGTCACACAGCTGGGAAGTAAAAGAAGTAGAATTCAAATGCAGGCAGGGTGAGTACCAAGTTAGTGCTCTTGACCTCTGGGCTATGCTGAGGTATCTTAAAGTGTGCATGCTCCACAGAACACATATAGTGGGAAAAGTCTTCTGAACTTTTGACATTCTTTGAGATTTCACTTGAAGCTTTCAGTTGCTGGCTTGGAAACTGCAGAATTAGCAGTTCTATCTGCTGATCAACTAGCATCACCTACCCATTGCTATGCCTCCTGCTGGCCTCTTGCCCCACCTCTGGGACTGGACCCACTTGTCTACAAAAACACTGCCCAAACAATACACAAACCAACAGTGGGTTGACCACCAGAAAAACATTCTCTCCTGAAAGGTTGATTCAGTCAGATCTTGCCCCAACCACTGACTAGTTCCCACCCCCAGGCAGCTGAGGTGCCTCCATGCCTCCTGCCTGTCACACCACCTGAGTTAGGACACAGAAATGTGATGCCAGGATGGCCTCTGTGACAAAAAGGAGATGTCTGTGCTCTGTTCCTGACATTTCCAGGCTCAGCATGTGAGAATAGAAGACCAAGAAAACGCTGAACATCCCAGGAAAATGGCTACCAACAACAGAGGCTTCACCTCTGTGACTTCCCTCGGTGTCTTCCTTTAAATCTATGCTAAGCTACTACTGTTGTGTCACTGGCCCCAAGACAAGGAGTTGATAGATTTTATAAACGAAAGCATTCTAGGCTGCAAGAACCTTGAAGATTATTTTACTCTGTTCCATCATGCATACCAGAGAAAGTGAAGCACATGGAGTAGAAGGGGCTTTTCCAAGTTCACACTGTGAGTTGACAGTGGAGTTAAGACCACAACTGGAATTTCCTAATTCCCAGGTCAGTGTCCTTTCCAATAACATGGTTGTTTCTTAGATTGCAAGAGGAGTGAGACTTCTCTAGGAATAACTGGTACAATTGTCTCATTTTATGGATGGAGAACTGAGGTCCAGAGAGAGGGAAAGGCTTGCCCCAAATCACAAAGTATTACCTTTCTTTGGAGTGATTTGTATTCATGTGATACTTCCCACCTAAGTCCATGAGTATCATGAAAACTGAGTCCCTGCTGGATTCATCTTTGTACCTAAGAAATGCCTGGCATAGAGCAATTTCCCAATAAATAACGGTGAAGTGGATGATGGAGATTTAAGCACAAATGAAGAAATGCATAGGTGAGTGAATAAATGGCTGAATGAATTAATAAATAAGTTAATCTAGCTTAAGGTTTGGTCTCTATTGAGAAGAAACTCCTGAGGAAGTAATACTTGAAGTTATCATCACTCATGGATATCAGAGTTTAAATCAGTTTTATATGTTTTTCTAAGCATGCAGTGTAAGAAGAGAGAACAAGAAATCCTTACCAAGATGGAGAATTGCCAGGTGGGAGTAAAAGCTTAGATCTGGTCAGGTGGGAATGCAGGACAGATAACATGTCTACCTTTCTGTCCAGGTTATAAAGTTTTCTACATACTCATTATATCATCAATACTCAAGACAGCTCATTGTGGTGGGTATATTGTGTCCACAACACAGATGAGGAGACTGAGGTTCATAGATACAAAAGAAGTAGCCCGTGGTCTCTCAGATCCTGGGTGCAGAGTGAGACGTGGAATCCAAGTTCTCCCGTTCCCTTCTCTTCTTGGTTGTGTTGGAGACTGTGTTCAGAGGGTTAGGGTGGGTTCTCAGAGTGTCCTGTGCACCACTAAACCAGAACTCGCTTGTGCTCTTCCAGGAAGGAATCTGAAAACATCTGGTGTCACTGTGCTAGGACCCTGTAGGCTCAGGAAGGATTAGACTACAGCTCCACGGACTGAGCTCATTTCTCACTCTGTCTCATTAGGAGTGGCCATCAGTGCCTGCAGCAGGGAGCTCTCCCGTCATCCACTCACACTTCCTGCTCACAGGTGACAGCCCTGCCAGCTGCTCCATCCCATGCCACGTGTTACTTTTTTGGAGATAAACAGTGGGGCTTTTTCTAGGAAATTTTATTTAACCAATATCTATTGAGTATCCTACTGTGTGTATCCCTATGTACTCAGGGGAAAACAAAAATGTATAATCCTACTATATGCTAAGCATGATACTAGATATTGTATATACATTATCTTATTCATTATTGGTATTTTTGTTGTCATTGTTATTATTAAAGGCCACCTTTTATAGAGAGCTTATACTATGCCAGAATTTACCAGGCACTTTTTATTTTATCTTATATAATATTGATGATGATGATTGCCCAGGGTTGGAAGGGTGATAAGGTATTTAGAAAGAAAGGTAGGGCTTCCGGGTCAAGAGGGAGGCAACACAGGTGGAACTGTGAGATTCTCCGAATGTGAGTTCCCCAAAAAGACTCTTGCCCTCCTTCCCCTACCCCCTTGCCCACAGCTGGATGCATTGGTCCGAGGCTCAGGGACCCCCGGTCCCACGCAGGGCCTGCTATTGCATCCCGGGCTGCTCCCTCATGGGTGGGAAGACTCGGGTCTCAGCTCCATCCCTGGCTACATCGAGCCACAGCCCACACTCCAACCTCAAAAGTGAACAAAGCCAGAGGACCTTCATGAGGAAGAACAGGAGATTGCACAAGCGAAGCAAAAGCAACCCCACCTTCCCTGAAAAACAGAATTTAAAAAGGGGAAGGAAAGGAGGAGAGAGAGAGAAATCTACATAAATGAAGAAAAACCAGAAGAAGAATATAGGTCTCTCCCAGACTCCTGGGAAGGTAGACACTGAGAAAACTGACTTCGGAATGCAAACAATGAAGAGCCCCCAAAATGACTGGTTTCAAACTACAACTCTAGATATCAAGACAATAATGGAGAGA
>CAUYQG010142202.1:0-12684 GCA_963574415.1 Tarsius wallacei
TTCTAACATAGTCTTCTTTTTAACAGGGGAGTAAAGGCAGCGGAGGCGGCTCAAAATATTTGTGCCATGTATTGGGAGAATGCCGTTGGGGAAAGCACGGCAAGAAAAGGATTTTTGTCATTT
The DNA here is from genome assembly GCA_963574415.1 of Tarsius wallacei. Taxonomy (NCBI): domain Eukaryota; kingdom Metazoa; phylum Chordata; class Mammalia; order Primates; family Tarsiidae; genus Tarsius; species Tarsius wallacei. Next base: position 124 of record CAUYQG010142202.1, read on the forward strand.
CAAAGAGGGCCACTTTGAGTGATTCTCCACGTTCAGGAAGACCACTGGCCTTTGATGAAGACCAGTTAAAACAGAGAAAAATACTACAAACTTATGAATCAATTCAATATTGTATTTATCTGTGGACTGAAACTTAGGTTGTTTTCATATCTTGGCTACTGTGAATAATGCTACAATGTGTATGGGAGTGCAGCTATCTCATCAAAATATTGATTTTGTTTTCTTCAGATTTATAGCCAGAGGTATTATTACTGGACCACATCATAGTAGTTCTATTTTAATTTTTTTGAGGAGCATTCATATTGCTTTTCATAATGGCTCTACCAATTTACATTTCCACCAACAGTGTTCAAAAGTTCTTTTTCTTCCACACCCTTTACAATATTTGTTATCACCTGTATTTGATAACAGCCGTTCTGACAGGAATGAGGTGATATTTCATTATGGCCTTGGCTTGCATTAGTCTCACAATTAGTGTGTGCTTCCTTCTGCTTCCTCAAGATTGCTTTGGCTATTTGGGGTCTTTTGTCACACTATATAAATTTTAGGACTTTTTTTCTATTTCCATAAAAAATGCCATTGGGATTTTGATAGGGAGTCCATTGAATGTATATTGCCCTATGTGGTATGGATACCCCAATGGGATTAATTATTCCATTCCAAGACCATGGAATAGCTTTCCATCTATTTTTATCTTCTTTAATATCCTTCATCATTGTTTTGTGGTTTCAGTGTACAGATCTTTTATCTTCTCAGTTAAATTTACTCCTAAGTATTTTGTTCTTTTTGATGCTACTGAAAATGGTATTGTTTTTAATTTTTTTAGAGATAGTTCATCTGTTAGTTTACAGAACCACAACTGATTTTTCAGTGTTGATTCTGCAACTTTATTGAATTTGTTTGTTAACTCTAACAGTGTTTTGGTGGAGTCTGTATGACTTTCTATATGCAGGTGGACTTACCATGGAATTACTTACTGATCAACCCATCATAAGTTAAAAATATAAGTCAAAAATGCATTTAATACTCCTAACCTACCAAACATCATAGTGTAGCCTAGCCTACCTTAATTCTCAGATCACTTGCATAGCCTATAATTGGGCAAAATTATCTAACAAAGCCTATTTATTCATGTACCATATATCACTAGCTTAAGAAAAGATGAAAATTTAACATTTTAAGTGCACTAAAATTGCAATGATTTTACACTATAATGAAGTCGAAAAAAATTGTAAGTCAAATCACCATAAGTCATGGACTATCTGTATATAAGATCATGTCATCTGCGAAAAGACAATTTAATTTCTTTCTGATTTAAATGCTTTTTATTTCTTTTTCTTGCCCAATTTCTCTAGCTAGGATTTTCAGTATTATATTGAACAGAAGTGGTGAACATGGGCATCCTTGTCCTGTTTCTGATCTTAGGGAGAATGCTTCTGTTTTTGTTGTTGTTGTTTGTTTTTTCCCTTGAAGATTATGTTAGCTGTGGGGTTATCATATATATGGTCTTTATTGTGTTAAGGTACATTCATTTTTAACTAATTTGTTGAGTTTTTTTTTTAATCATGAAAGGGTATTTAATTTTGTCAAATGCTTGTTCTGCATCTGTTGAAATGATCATATAATTTGTATCTCTCATTCTGTTAATATAGTGCATCTCATTTATTGATTTGCATATGTTGAACCATTCTTGCATCATTACTAGTGATATTTCCCACTCCATCATGGTGTGTGACCTTTCTAATGTGCTGTTGAACTTGATTTGCTGGCACTTTGTTAAAGATTTTTGCATCTATCAGAGATAGATACTGTAATCTCATCAGAGATACTGACCTGTAATTTTCTTATTTTGTAGTTTCCTATTCTGGCTTTAGGTATAAGGGTGATGCTGGTCTCATGAAATTAGTTCTGAAGGGTCATGGTATTTTTTATGTCACAAAATTTGGCACAAAGAATGTCATGTACCAAATTTTAGGGACATTATCAAATGAATGAAAAGGTATTCTCTTATTGAGAATCAAAAGGGATTTTAAGGTGCTATACCCCAAAAGGAGAACTTCCCTCACGTGGCAGAGAGCTTTGTTCAGAGTCCGATAAAACTATTTTTATAGTTATTTGAAAGGCGTGCAATGTGTATGTGTGTATGTATGTGTGTGCGTGTTTGTGCTTGTAGACACAGTTACAGTTTTGTTGCTCAAAATTTCATTTAATACTGATCAAGTGCTGAGCAATGAGATGGGAATTTGTGTTCAAAGGTGAAAACATATGGTCAGTGGTCTGGGGAGGTGCTGTGTGTGGTCAGAGAGCTTATTTCAATACAATGTGGTTGCTAATGACATAAGGAGACTTAAATGAGGTATACCTCAATAAGTGTGTATTATTTGATTCACTTTTAATTGGGAATCTATATATTTGCATTGTCAGTGATTTGTAAGAGACATGACTGCTCTATTTTTGCTTAACATTTTAGTGTAAAAATGTCTGTGTCTTTGTTTCTGATAAGTTTTAGTAACCGATATACCATCTCTTTCATTGTTTCTTATAAATGGAATGTCCTTCTTCATAAAAGAGAAAAGAGTAAATGTCAGTGATAGACAATAGAGTCTTCCATTCATACCACCAATTTTTATCTATAAACCATTCCCAAAGAGGCATTAATGAATCAATCACTCCTTCTTACTACCCATTTTTTGTTTGTTTGTTTGCTTGCTTGTTTGTTTTAAATTTTGCTTTGGATTTGCTGGGGGAAAATATCCTTTTGACTTCACTTTAAAAATACTTTTTGGTCTTAAGTGTATATTTAAATGGAAGGTGAAAAATAAACTTGCTTTTAAAATAGATACATTTCTATTTCATCTAAGCTGTATTTACATAATTTTGGGGGCCATTTGGCATAGGTATAAAGCTCTCTATCTCTCCATAGACCACATTGTAAAAAACACAGAGTCAGAAATGCCTCATACTTCAGAGGTGAAAGTTCTCTTCCTTCTCTCCCCAACCACTCTTCCAACTCCTCCTTTGTATTTTCTCTATATTCTGCTTAACGTCCTCCAAGTTTGGTTGAAAGGTAGTAGGTAGCCACATATCTGGGGAGAGAACCACGGTAAAATTTGGGAAATAGGGGTGGTTGCAGACCTCTTGGTAAGAAGACAATAATTTTTATATTTATTCTTAATTTTTAAAAGACCGGATAACAAGCTCATCTTCTTAACCATCAATTTCTATCTATTTATTGCACTTAAAAAAATTTTTTTGAGTCGGAGTCTCACTTTGTCGCCCAGGCTGGAGTGCGGTGTCATGCTCACGGCCACCGCAGCCTCAACTTGCTGGGCTCAGGCGATCCTTCTGTCTCAGTCTTCCAAGTAGCTGGAACTACAGGCATGTGCCATCATGCCCAGATAGTTTTTCTTGATTTATTGTAGAGATAAGGTCTTGCCAAGTTGGCCAGGCTGGTCTTAAACTTGTGGGCTCAGGCAATCTTCTCACCCCGGCCTCCCAAAGTGCTGGGATTATAGGCGTGAGCCAATGTATCTGGCCTATTTATTGCACTTTAAAAAGCAAAAGTTTCTCAAAATTCAAGTAGAATTTTCCCCCTGGACTTCCTCATTTTAAAACCACACTGAAAACACAGTTTTCTTAAACTACTCAGTAGAGAGACTGCTGGAATCTAAATGATCTCAGCATGAAAATTACAGTTAGTGCCGATTAAATTTGTTGGATTTTTTTTTTATTGCTACATGTGAAATTGATGTGAATCAAGTGTCAAAGTGAATCCATTCCTTGGATAAGTAACCATATGTGGTATAATTTAAGACCTGATATTCATTATCTCATCTTAAGATAGGTGGTGCATGAGAAATGAAGGATGATGACAAGTAGGAAAAAGAAGCACTTTTTTGAATGCAAACTGAAGTCCTAATTCAAAGTCCCTTAGAATTTTTTGTAATTACAAAATACATTACATGGGCTTTAGACTAACATGCTTCTTCTATCTTCAAGGTCTTTCAAAATCTAATCTATATATGTAAAGGGTATAGGGAAATGTTTTCTATTAATAAACATTTTTCCTGATTGCTAATAGCAATTCACATTCTTCTCAATACATTTCTCTACCATACTATTTCTGCCCTAGGAATCATTCTGTATCTTTTTTTTAATTTTAAAAAATTCTAGTTTAGGTTATGGAATTGAAGCTAAGTAAAAATGGTCTCTCTTCTGTGGAACCGTGGCAGTGACACTGCGGTAAAGCAGAAGTTGCAAGACAGAGTTGACGCTATATTTTACATGGTAGTAGTGGAAAATATGTCACAAGCAGTGGCTGTAACAACACTGAGAAGAAGAGGAGGACTCGTTCTGCAATCACTGCACTTCTGTTGTTCACCACTGATTGGGCTTCCCCTGTCAGCCCTTGTTTTTCTTCAGTATCATCCCTTTGGCATGACTAGCATTGTGGCTAATATGCCACACGGTCACTGAAAAGAGAGGAGATTTTTCTGGAATAGCTCAGACTTTCCCATCAGGTGCTGTAAAAGAGTAGTTGATGCCCTCACTGACAACCAAGCAGCAAGAACTGCTGCCTGGAGTTTCCCACCTGCCTTCCTCAAGGGCATCTTCTATGTGTGCAATTCCAGTACTTCTCTCCCAGAACTGCTTTGTTTTAAGAAGGCAAGAGTCCTCATTATTGAGAATCTCTCCCCTGTGGAAGTTCAGAATACTTTCCTTTCCTCTCTCACTTAGTTTAATTAAGTTAGCTTAATTGAAAGAATTATACAAAGGAAAAAAATAGTCCTTTTGGACAATAAATTAACAAAGCTTGTGCTGTTCACCTAGCTTTAGGTAGTTTAGGAATTCATAGGGCAATCAATCTGGGCTGCCCAGATTCAGGTTTTATTAAATCAGGAAGTCTATATCCATGTCACTTAATCCCTAAAGGAGCCTTAATAATGCTAGCATTTTCTAAGCAGGGGTATGTTTTCCACTGGATGCTTGAATGTTCTCTAAGTGGAGTAACACAGCAGCTGAGAGTCATATGGTAGGAAACACTCATAGACTTTCCCAGAGCTCTAAATTTCATTGCAGTAATATGAATGAGATTATTTCCCTCCCCACAGCTAAATTCTTTGAGGTATTTCTTTATCCATTCTAACTGGATGGTCTTGCTTGGCCCTAACCAGCATAGGGAAAGTAAGACATGTTTAATTGATATCTCAACAGGCTCAGACAATGGCAGAGAGTATTAGGACATTTTGATGCCTGCTAATGAGAAATGATAGCTATTTTGTAGTTGCCAACATTGTCTGGCATTTGGTGTTGGCATCTGTGATGGCAAGAAAGTTCTTTCAAGAGTAGGATAGGCATATTTTGCAGATAAGAGCTACCATGGCAGCTTTGGGATAAGATTATATGGTAAGACCAAGGCACTGCAAACCATCGTATCTGTTTCTTGCTTTATTAAAAAAATCATATTTTTAGTCATATCCATTTACTGTATTTGACTATTACTTGGCTAGGTTAAAAGATTTTTAAGGCAAATACTTCACTATAATTTGAAAAAGATCAACTGTGAGAATACCCAAAAAAAGTCAAGCACCAAGATTTTCTTGGAAACTGCTGACCTTTCTTTGAGAAAATTTGGCTTATTAATGATGTTAGTTATCTTCACCAAATATAATAGGAGTGGATTATTTAGGTGGGTGGACAATTTCACTCCAGATTACAACAATGTGAACTATATTTTCTCAGCATTCTTCTGCCAAGAAAGAGAGAATGGAAGGAAGAAAAGCAGAATGCAGCAGCCACCACAACAAAATGAATGGAGACAGTATGTAGCTCATCATGATAAATAACAACAGAAACCGATATTCATTCTTCAGATTTTCTTCCTGTGAATGGTAAAAACCAAGAGATCCCTTACTGAATAGTTTTATAGAGAGAGAGCTTGGCAAACATACTCAGGTGTTTTAATTTCAAAAGGTATAAATTTGACAAGCTGGGTCATAGCTAGAAAAGACCATAAAGGAAGGAATCATTAGACTAGATTTAGGTTGACAATCATAAAAGTAATATTAAAACTTAAAAAAAAAACTGTTGTTTTGAGTAGGGGTCTCACTCTGTCACCCAGGCTGAAGTGCAGTGGCACACTCACAGTCACTGTAGTATTGACCTGCTGGGCTCAGGTGTTCCTTCCACCTCAGTCTTCCAAGTAACTGGAACCACAGGCAGGTACTGCTATGTCCAATTAATTTTTTTATTTATGGTAGAGATGAGGTCTCACCAAGTTGCCCAAGCTGGTCTCGAACCCCTGGACTCAGACAATCCTCTCACCTCGACCTCCCAAAGTGCTGTGATTATAGGCGTGAGCTACCACACCTAGCTAAAATGCAATATTACAACTAGTTTTGTTACCTGAAATTATATTGTAAACTAAATAGTTTAGGCATACTTTAGTAAAACAAAAACATTTCTATCCCTTTCAATAAAAGGTACACTAACAGTTGAAGAAGTGACATCAAATAATTCAAACTTTTCCCAAAATGCTCTCTAACCATCGTTCAGTAGCTTTACCATTCCTCCTTTCTTCGGAAATAATTGAGAGCCAATAGCCTGCTAAGGGAGAACTTTAATACCATTTAGTGACACTTATTTCTTCTAAGGATTGAAATTGTTTCATGATAAAATCACATCTGAAGTCATACTTTGATATTGAAGTATTGAATCCCCCCACCCCCATTTTCTAACTAACTCAACCTATCTACTCAACTCTGTGCCCTGCAGTTCCTTTGACAGGACCAATCTCTTCACAGTATTACATTTATAATGATGGCTGTCATCTATTGAATATCAACTATGTTGTAGACACTATGCAAGACATTTTACACATTATTTGTGCCCTTCACAATAATATTGGTAGGCACATACTATTATTCTTGCTTTATTAATAATGAAATAGGGTACAACTCTACTGAAAGTATCTTGATTTGCAGGATTTGCCAATTTCCATGGTGTAAATTGTCCTACCATGGCCTGGTTGAAGCTACTCATGTTTACCAATGTTAAACAGTCAACTCACAACATTTCTGAATAGTCCATAATTACTTCAGTTTCTCTGTAGAGTCTTGAAAGAAACTTAACTTGGAGGTCAGTTACTACTTAAATGTCTCCTCAATTATCATGTTTTGTATTATTTTTTCTTTCATATTATATGTACTGGCCTTTATAACCACTTTGCCACAAAAACATCTATTACCTTCTTATAATATGTTGTTTCTTTCTGATTATTTATCCTGTTTTCTTTTTTAATTACATTGTCTACTTCATAAGAAAAAAAGACTTTTATCTATACTTTAGTATTCATATAGTGTGCTGCATATAATAGACATATAAATGAATTGCTAAACGAATTGAAACTGTCTATGAACTAGTGACAGTCCTATACATCAAGTTTGTTGAGATAAGGACTTGTAATAGGAACTTAGTGACTAATGTTAATATGAAAACAAAGCATAGTTTGATTTGGGACAAGTTAAAAGGATCAAATGAGAGACACATACTATTTTTAACTCTATTTCTCCTTTCCTGTTTTTTTTTTTCCTTTGAGTAGATAAAAACCTTCCAGAAGTTTCCTTCCTTATCTTCAAACTAAACTGGTCTCTTTCTCTAGCTCCCCTTTTTCCATAATCCAACTTGACAAATGTGTAGAAATGGGTGCTTTCTATTCCATTTTCTCTTTCTTATGAACCCTGGATAAGACATTCACTGGGATTCAAACTACAGGGGAGTTTAATGAATAATGCTAACTCCCTAAAGACCTAGCAGTGGCATTTTACAGCTTCTGAGAAGTTCACAGGATCACAGCATGTCTCTACAGCACACTGCTTTTCAATATGCATTTGCAGATCAACTTTTTTTTTTGCAAAGGCTCAAAGAAAAAGACATATTTTTGAAACTGTTGAAAGAGTCTTTGTAAAACCGAAATTAAATCCTTTCTTTCTATGTTTAATCTTAGTCATCATTCCAAAGCAAGGCATGAAAGAAGGGATTAATTTGAAATTTGGTCTGCCTTAGAAACGTAAAGGTCCTTGGGCTGTGTTTCTCCAAATGACCTGCACTATTTTAATCCAGTGAAATTTATTTGGTTGTAGCTGAAAGAGAGAATGGCCTTTAAATCCCCTTCCAACATTTCTACACAGGTAGCACTTTCCCATTTCTTTCCATCTTATTTTATCTGTAGGTACCAGATGAATATGTGAGTAAAGGAGCCGGGGTGACTGCTTCGTTTTGTAACAAGTATGATTTCAGAAAGTGACAACACTTGCCAATGTTTCTTCTTTCCCCCAACACTTTAGCTCTGGTGACAAAGTGAGCTGGCTTCTCCTCTAGAAAATGCATACAAACTGGCAAGGGCTTATTAATATTTGAGTTGTGCATATTTTATTGAAAACTGCATTCTTTGCCCAGGACCATGCTAAGGTTGCTTCCTCTTCATCCTACTTTCTCCCCGTCCAGTCGGTAAGAAAACAAAAACAATGACGAACAAAAAACGGAAAGCAAGCAAGCAAATCATTTGAAAACATGAACTGTAAAGTTAAAACAATTGCTTAACATGTCAAAGAACTTGTGACAAAACATCAAGTAAGTTTATCTTCTACATTTGTCCATATTTTGTAAACCCGGAAAGTACCAAGCTAGACTTTGAAAGGTAAGCAGACAGTGCCACTTACTCACAGTTCATAATCCCGCTGAAACAGAGATATGGGAATGAGTTTATTTTTAGAGAAACTATACACTTTTTTGGAGGGGGTACCTCCTGGTATTTCCACCCTCTTCCATTCTGTGCCCATGCATGCTGCAGCATCCATCCTATATGTGCAATGGAGTCAGCGCTCAACATATTGTTGAGTGGATGAAAAATGAATCAGTGATGGTAGGAATACAGGCCCTCCATGTCCTGTGGTCCTGCAGTGGTATCCCATAGCCACTCCTTAATAACAGGGACACACTGAACATCTGAAGTAGGTAACAGCATTAAAATGGAGCAGGAGGTAAAATTGGAAGAATCTGGTAGTTGCTTGCTTTATAACAAGAAAGCACAGTCTGGCTAACGTAATGTCGTATCTAGATTAGAAAGAGCACTTTTACCCTATGCGTATAAATCGGTCAGTGTAGCCATTATATTTGCCAATAAAACCTTTTATCTTTTCAGTGAGCATTTACTTAAATATTGAGACATCCTATGATCTTATTCTTGAGAATCACTGATATGAAATTGAGGTCGGTATACTGAATGATGACTATAGCAATGTTCAGTGTCTTCATGTAACTTATAATCAGAGAAAAAAGTTGGATAGCTTTTTTTGAAACTTAGTGGCACAAGTTCTTAAAAAGTAAGATATATTCTAAGTTTCAAAAGCACTTTAATAGACAATATCTTATTGAATGCCCAAAAGCAAATAAGTTCAGAGAGGTTAGATGACTTGTCCAAAAAACACAAAGCCAAGCTAGCACATAGATGACTAAAAAGAGGTGAAGAAGAAGAAGATTAAATCTAAATACTTTTTATTTTATTGCTGTCAGTAACCTGTGGCATGTACTAAAAGAGGTGGCTTTACTCCCTGTGGGTAGGAGTGAAATCCTCACTAACGCAGCAAGAATGATAGAGGAAGCAGAGGATTTATAAAATATTGGAGACAATCATCATCCTAGAACTGGAAATGTTCAACTGGTGGAAATGTTCAACTGGTGGAAAAATAAGTTTGACCATATAACCTTGAGAATCTGAGGATCTGACATCACAACGTCTCATTTCAGACCCTGAATGTTTTTTCCTCTCCCTAATTTCCCTGTAACAAGGATACATGTATAATATTACATGACAAATCAAAAGATTGTTATGTTCATCGTATTCAAATTTTACACCAAATTTAAAGTAAACTTTTTTTGCACTGGTCAACACTTGAACACATCGATGCCTATTTTAGAATAGCTCATACATTGAACCAACACAGTAATTAACTATCCCCATGATCTAAGCTATCAGAGTTGTTGTAATCAACTTTGCTACTGTTACTATCTACACCCACAAGTTACAATAATGAATAGCATGTCTTAACATGGCACAGTGTTTTCCTCAAAGGTAATTTGAAATGTGTATATTTGTTTGCTAACATACTGAATTTTTTCATATAATTTCTTCTAATAATGTTATGCCTTTTGTGGTAGTCTCTGCCATTGTTACTGTCACCATCCTCTCTGCCTTCCATTAATCCATATTTTATTCTTTACTCTTATTTTTCTATTTTACTTTCTTTCCTTTTAGCTTTTCTCACTCTTTATAGTTTCACCAGCTTCATAAATTTGAATAAAAGGCATTGATTTTTGCTTTTTAAATGACACTTGATGCTTTGGATGTTCTCTGACATTCGCAGATTCTTTGACTCAGTGCGTAGTCACTGAGCACATACCATATGCTGGGTGAGTGCTGGTGTAAAATGGTAGATAGAACCTGGTACTGTCTCCTTCCAGAGAGTATAGTCCAGCAGAGGAGATAGACATTACTAAAGAATTACAAATAATAAATGCAAAATCACAACAATCATGAGTGCTAAAAGGGAGGTGTATGTCTTAGAATAAGAGGATGTGACCTAATTACAGGGTCATGGAATGCTTGTATGAGGAGGTGACTGCTGAGCTGGAATTTGAAGGACGAGTGGAAATGCAGTAGGCAAAGAAGAAGGGAAGCTGTGCAAAATTGTTATGTGGAGGTGGTGGTGTGGATGGGGATGGTGCGAGGGTGCAAGACAAGCATCAATCTGAAAGGAGGTCAGTGCGTTGGAGTAGAGAATGCAACGCAAAGTAGAGTAGAAACTCAGGTTGGAGACATAGCCATACCAGGTAGAACCTGGCAAGTCTGTTGAACTTGTAGCTAAGGAATAAATTTCAATTCTGTAAGGTTATTTCAATTTTATTCTAGATGTACAACATGATTCTATCCAATGACTGATGGTTTTTGTAGTGATGTTCAAACTCCAAGTTGTTATCACTGATGCCTAAGTTGTGGTAGTTCCAAATGAATGGAGACATCACATTTCTTTTTTTTTTAATCATCATTATTATTTTTTATTTTAAAGATGTGGGGTACAATTCAGGGTTAAACATACAAATGTTTATTATGCAGGTACCCTTGTTGGACATCACATTTCTTAGTGCCAATAAATCTGTGTGTAAGCCCTAGGTCAGTGTGACTACAGCAAGTAGAATTAAATTCTTTTTTTGAAAATTATGCTTTAAGTTAAATTATTTACCATGAATTATAAATAACATGGTGTGGACTATTGAAATTAACTGCATTTTTCATGTGTACAGTAGTAAGGTGCAATGTAATTATGGTATACAAATTTATGAATCCAGAGTACAGCATGTAGAATTGTTGCCTTTTAAATTTAACTTTTTCTCTGACATGGGTTAGCTAGTAAAAATTTTGCTTTTGCATTTATGTGACAACCTCAGGGCATGTTCCTTACTAGTATTTCAGAATTAAGAAATCCCATAACTTTACAAAGAATTACATAGGTCATCTAGCTTATCTCCTCTTACTACCACTGGACACATCATATCTATATGTATGGGCAAGAATCGCTCCTTTAATACAAAGTTCTAGGAAAAGATTTCTGTCAAAATGTATGTCTGGCATATAATAAGTTTCCACAACAAACATTGCTTATTTTTGTCAAACATGAAAATACTATATGTTGCCCTCAAGCACTTGTTAAATAGCCAAAAGTTTTTATATTATTGAGGATATTCTGGGAAACTTTAGGGCAGTTCCTCATAAGGAACTAATATTACATGTAAGAATGACTGAAGTGTAGGAGAGAATTCAGCAGCATACTAAGGACAAAAAAATATACTCAGCCCTTGGATAAGGGATGGCTTCTGGAATTTTATTGCTATAAGTTAAATTATGTATAACTGTGAAAGTGTAAGGAACACGTGTAAAAAATGGAATGATAATTAGATATTAAAGAGTATTTGAAGTACAGAAAAGTTTGGGGACCAACATATATGTAGCACTTCTAAGAGGAAATACTGCATCCATAAGTATGAAGTTTTGCTCACAAGAAAGACACATCCTTATACTGTACTTCTGGAAGAGTAAAGCAGGAATAGGTCAATATAACAAGTAGACACACAAGTTATTCAACAAAATTATTTTAGTCCCTGTGTCATAATTTGATGTTCAGATATGCCACTCCTCAGTTCATAAAAGATTCATTGAAAATGAAACATCTGCATTAAAAAAATAAATAAATAAAAAGTGTAAAATGAGCTGGGCTTAGTGGCTCAGCCTGTAATCCCGCGCCTTGGGAGGCTGAAGTGAGTGGATTGCCTGAGCCCGCGGGTTCGAGACCCGCCTGGGCAGGCGAAACCTCATCTCTACAATAAATCAAAAAAATTAGCCGGGCGTGGTAGTGCATGCCTGTAGTTCTGGCTACTCGGAAGGCTGAGGTGGAAGGATCGCCGGAGCCCAGCAGGTCGAGGCTGCAGTGGCCGGAAGCGGCCACT
>CAUYQG010142206.1:0-39291 GCA_963574415.1 Tarsius wallacei
CCTGGCTAATTATTTTATTTTATTTTTTGTAGACATGAGGTCTTGCTATGTTGCTCAGGCTGGTCTTGAACTCCTGGGCTCAAGCCATCTTTCTGCCTCAGCCTCCCAAATTGCTGGAAGTATATGCATAAGCCACCGCACCTGGCTTTTTTTGTTTTTTGTTTTTTTGTTTTTTTAATGTGGAGACTGGGTCTTGCTATGTTGCCCAGGATAATCTTGAATTCCCGACCTCAAACAAATCCTCCCATCTCAATCTCCCAAAGTGCTGGGAATAAAGGCATGAGCCACCATACCCCGCCCAATTTCACTTTTCTAGGACTTGGGAGAACCTCTCAGCTGGAGGCTCTTGTAATCTGGGGTCTGTTCTTTGGATCCTGGACTGAGGGAAGTGCTGGGGCTCGGGGAGAAAGGAGCTGTGTGGGCCTGGGGGCCTGGCTAGGGGCTAGAGGGGCAGCATCTGTGGGGATACAATGGGCACTCAGTGAGAATGTGGCCCCTGGGACCCTTCAAGCCTGGAGGTCAGGTTCTAGCCCTGAAACAAAGCTTGTGGCTCAGCCTCTTACTCGTGCATTTAGTTCTGTCCTTGGCAGCCTTGGTGGGAGCTCTGTGCGCACCCAGAGGAGGGGCTTCCACTCAGCCCTTCTTTGCAGCCTGCCTGCCTGCGGTACCAGGGTCCAGCATGCAGCCCTGGGCCAGAAGCACGCCTTGCGTGCCAGGCCTGGGGCACAGTTATTCTGCAGAGAGAGGCCTGCCTGGCCGTGGGAGCCCAGGGGCTGAGAGTGAGCCAGAGTGGCCACCCAGACCCGGGCAGTTCTTCCCAGAGATGATGTTGGCCAAGGAGAAGGATCCAGCCAGCCAAGCCCCAATCAAATGCCCCAAGGAGGAATCCCCGGCAGGGCTGGTGGGATCTGGGGTATCCACTCAAAATCCCCCACCATGTTTCCCCGCCAAGTCTGTGCAGGTTTCAGAATATTTGGCCAGCTAGGAGGCCCGCCTGCTAGATGTTTCAGCCACAGCCGAGAGCAGCCACTGCTGCAGCTACTCTGTGTTTATCTCCCACCACATGCTGGGCACTGACTTCCTCCCCAGCCCCCCAGCATTGACATGATCCCCATTGTGTAGGTGGGGCTCAAAAACCTAGGTAACGTGCCTTGTTTGTAACTGTCTGGGCCAGGATTCAAACCCTGCTCTGTCTGGACTTTTGTACCATGAGGTGCCTTAGAAGGTAGCACTGACCCAGTCTAAGATGCTTGGGTGAGTATCTGGGTAGGGCCACGGCCACGAGACGGTGTGGACTAGGGAAAGACCTTGAGTACAGATGGCAGAGGCACATGCCTCATTTATAGTGGGCACAAGGGGCCTCCTTCCATCTCACCCTGATTTCTGCCCCTAGGTCCACAGTGGAATGACTTGTCTTGGGGAATCATGGTGTTGGGTGCCTACACACAAGCAGAAGCCTTTCAGTAGCTTTTCTACCTCAGTGGTACCTCTTGGGCTCCAGGCTGCCTCCTCTTCCATACCCCTCCACTTAATTTGTGTGCTTTTGCTGTCCAGCTCCCATTCCACTGTGTCCTGGACACTGAGAAGCACATTTCTTATACTTTTATGCCTTGGTGATTGGCACCCATCTTGTCGTTGAGTTCTACATTTGATGTAGTAAGGCTGTTTAAATGGATGTCATACACCGGGTGTGGTGGCTCACATCTGTAATCCCAGCACTTTGAGAGATGGAGGCGAGAGAATTGCTTAAACCCAGGAGTTCAAGACCAGCCTGGGCAACATGGTGAGACCTCATCTCTACTATAAATTAAAAAATTAGCCAGGTGTGGTGGCACATACCTGTAGTTACAGCTAGTTGGGATGCTAAGGCAGAAGGATTACCTGAGCCCGGCAAGTCGAGGCAGCAGTGGCTGTGATTGTGCTGCTGCTCTCCAGCCTGGGAGACAGACTAAGACTCTGACAAATAAATAAATAAATAAATAGATATTGCATTCATAGAATCGATGCGGAGGAAGAATTGAGGAGCTAGTGTAATTCATGCCCTTATTCAGCTCCTCAGCTGCCTACAATAAACATTAGGCACCGAGCTGAGTGCTGGGAATGTGGAAACCACCAGCATGCAGTACCAGGGCCATGGTCTCGAGGGAGCAGATAAAATAGGTGAATCAGCAGCTGGAGCTCGCCATGATAAGGGGGTTTGGGGGACCAGGACGAGGAGACAGGCAGGCTGGGGCTGCTTTGAGGGGAAGGCATATTGTGGAGGAGGATGGGATTCGGAGGAGTTTGGAGGGGATGGGATTCGGAGGGGTTTGGATGAGGTGGGGTATTCCAGACAAGTGGTGTGGTGAGAGCCAGTGTCACCACGGGGACATGGGTGTGCAATGAGGCTGGGAATGGAGAGGGGACCATGGGGGACCACAACTTGTGCAGATGAGCTTAATCTCTATCCTGGGTCCAAAAGTGAGCCACTGAGGTGTTCTAAGCAGGGAGGAATGCCTCGGTGAGGTTAGGAACTCTGCAGAAAGCAGATGGGAAGAGGCCAGCGGGGTGGATAGGAGGAGGCAGGGAGGGCGACAGCTATTTGGAGGGAAAGGAGAGTTACCTGAGAGCTTTGCTCCTGTTCCCAGACAGGTGGGCCTCGTGGCAAAGGCCTGAGGAAGCCCCTGCGTGGTGGCGTGGCATCTAGATGTAGAACCTGCGGGCCCCAGTGGCTCCACTCTCGCCTTGACCCTGTCATGAGTGCCCTGGTCTCGGGAGAGCGGGCAGTAGGTGGGCTGGTTGATGATCGGGTGCTGGCTTAAGCTGGACAAAGAGGAAGAGTGTGCCGCTTGTCCCTGCTTGTTAAAGAGGCACCATATCAACCCGCAGTGGTGACACTCCCACATTTGCTTGAGGGTCAGAATTATTCACAGTTGGATGGGAGCATACGGCAGCACCTGGGAAAACATGTTCAGGATTTGGTGAGAACCATCTCAGGAAAAACACAGTATGAGGTCAGGTGGTCAGTGTGAAGGTTTGTAAGAAAAGACAAACTATAGCTGCTGTTATTGTGCATGCATGTCACCCTGCACACATGTGCTCCGTGCTGCTGACGGCCTGTTCCAACCGCAAGACAGATGCAGGGGTGAGAGGTGGAGGCTGGAGAGGACTCTTGACATTGAGACTCACGGTTTTCTTCCCCGCTCCTTTCCCTGAACAGGTACAGTGCCACACATACACAGGCTACTGCTGGTGTGTCACCCCAGACGGGAAACCCATCAGCGGCTCTTCTGTGCAGAACAAAACTCCTGTATGTTCAGGTACCGTGGGGAGGGACGGGAAGAACAAACATGGCCAAAGAGAGACCCTTTGGTTGATCTCCTGCAGCTTGTGGGGGCACCATGGGGAGGTTGTTGGTGGTGATGGGCCCTTTTCCAGGCCAGGGAGGAGTCCACTCTAGCATGCCAACTCTGTGGTCAGTGGGGTGATCCCGTGAGTGTATCGTTATTGATTTTCATGGCTGTCACCCCTGTGGCATCTGCATTGCTTGCTTGTGTGTGGTTTCTGGCTGCTAGTGGTCATTTAAGTGCTTTATTGAGATAGATCTTAAGACCATGTGGGAGGTCACTGTCAAAGGCCGTGGCGATCAGTTAGTGATGTCATCATGGGTGCAGGAGAGAAGAGTGGTAGTTCATGTGTTATAGATTTTCCACTCCTGCAGAATGTCACGTATACAAGTGGAAAATCTTCCCAGTAGTGGCCTCCAAATCTGGCTGACCATCAGCAGTGCCTGGGAGTTAAAACAAACCCCTTGTCAGACCCCCCTATGTATATCCTGATTCAGAAGGTCTGCAGTGAGACCTGTAGTGCTTACTTTTATGAAGCTTCTCAGGTGGTTCCGATGTTTAGGCAAGTTGGGAAACTGCTGTCTTCTAGTGACCTATCAGGTTAGCTCATAACAAGAATGAAGTATTTTCTTTTCTCTGTCCAGCTGTATAAGCAGAGAGACATTTTGCTCTTAGGTCAGTTTCATGGGGTTGCGGATTATGGATTTACACAAGCTTGCACTGGCTATCTCCGCTCGGACAGCGAGGGGCTCTGAGGTGCCTCTGAATTTACTAAGTGCTCGGCCATCTTTCAAAGAAGCCCATCCCATCCATCAGCTGACCCGTATTTCTCCATATCTGTGTGTATATGGCTTTACTGCTTTGCTTATTTTTCATTTTAAGTGCTAACAAAGTAGGAAACATTCTGCTAAAAGCCACTAGAAATTCCACAGGCTAGCAGCAGTCTTGCTGTCCTGACTTTTTCCTTTTTGTAAAATTCATTCATTTTTCTACATGCCTTGCTTGTGTCAAGGGAAAAGAAAGTGGAAGGAGCAGTAAGAATCTCCATCAGGAAACCCAAATCAGCAGACCAGAAAGGGAAGTTTACTTTATTTGTGGTTTATGTGGAAATTGGAAACCTTAATTGGGTCTAGAGGGAGGGGCAGGAAGGAGCCCTCCTTGCAGATGACTGGAATGTGTCACTCAGAGCAAACAGATGCACTAGGAACAAACCCTACGGGCAACAGAATCGAGCTCCCACAAAGCCAGGTATGGAGAGGGGAGTGTGATGTGAGTTAGGGAGGCATGGACACTTCCTTTCCAAAAGGTGGTGGGGCTCCACAGCTGCCCCTCTGAGGATGCGTGGATGACAGACACCCTGCCAGGGGTGCTGGGCTTGGCTTCCTGGAGGAGACAGGTGCCACAGGGTCATGGCTGGAGGAGGGTGATGGGGCTTCCTTGGCCACTCGAGCGAATGCTTGCCAAATGCACATGCTGCCCCTCCTTGAGGAGCTGCGTCAAGAAAATTGTTTCCATGCCCCAGACTGTGTTGGCCCATTCAATACAATTGGGCCAACAATTTTCTACTGAATGCAGATGGAAAATCACTGATTTCCTGTCCTAACCAGCAAGGGATGTCAATCACTGCCTGTGCAGCAAGAGGGGGTTTCTTTTCCATCAGTCGGGCCGGCTGGATCTGGCTCAGGATGGGGAGCTGAGGGGGCATGGTCAGATGAGGGTGTGAGGGAGCAGTTGGTCCTGGAATGTTCACCTTGGGAGTGAGGGGAATGAGGAATTCTGTCGAAATCTGGTCAAGACGGTTGCCAGGGCACCTGGAATCACAGCTCATCTCAACTGTGCTGGGCTGTTGCTGACACTGACGTTAAGCAAACCCCACCGGACATGTGTCATGTGGAGTCTGTGTATAACATCCCCAGACACGTGCGCAGTATGTGTACACACGGCCACCCTCTCACAGCATTGGGCTCTTTGGAGAACCCCCTGCCCTGCATTTTGAACACCTGTGTTCTTGTTTTCTCTTCCACCCAAGGTTCTGTCACCGACAAGCCCTTGAGCCAGGGTAACTCAGGAAGGAAAGGTGAGTGGAGTTTTATGCTTCATCTAAAGGTTTGCTCCTAAAGGCTGTCTGGAAGCTCTCAGATAAGACAGAAGGAGCCTGGGGTGAGAACTGAACTTTCTCTGCAGAGTATCTTCTTCATGTTTACTCTGTCTCTTCCTGGAAGCAGGAAGCCTTCCTGGAAGGTAAGTGAGACTGGTACCATGGTGGAGACCAAGCTCCCAGGACTTCCGAGGGAGCCCAGTGAGTACAGAGCCCAGAGCTGGCAGGGTCCTTTAGTGTGCAAGCCCTGAGCACCTGGGTTCCCTGGGAAGTTCAATCAGCTGCAATGTAGCCGGCATTAAACCAAACAGGGAGGGGGTGCCCATGGCTGCCCCTGGCTCCCCTGGAAACCTGTTAGTGTTTTTTCCCACTGATGCTCCTTGACGATTGTTCCAGAACATCTAGATTCTCTTCACTGAGAAGAGGCTGGCTGCATAGGCATGCAGCCTGTGCACTTGCTATCCTGAAATCCTTTATAATGTTGGCTTTGAATCCGACGGGACAATGAAGCTGTGCAGGAACAGGGAGAGACATGTAACCTAAGTCTCTGCCATGGAAGCTCAGCACCATTTGCACAAAGCTTTTGTGATGCCCCCTACATGGATTCGGTAGCATGCTTAAAATTTTAACTATTCTTTGTCTAGAACAACATTAAATGGCACAATGGCGCATGCCTGTAACCCCAGCGCTTTGAGAGGCCGAGGCAGGAGGATTGCTTGAGGCCAGAAGTTCGAGACCAATCTGGGCAACATAACAAGACCTCAAAAAACAAAATTGAAATTTAGAAAAAAAATTAAAATTAGCCGGGTTTGGTGGTGCACACCTATAATTACAGGTATTCAGTAAGCTGAGGCAGGAGGATAGCTTGAGCCTAGGAGGTCAAAGCTGCAGTGAGCCATGATTGTACCACTATACTATAGCCTGGACAGCAGAGTGAGACCCTATCTCTAAACCAAAAAGAAATAGCAAATGAAAGAACACCATGACAAGTCAAGACTATGGAAGAGTGGATCAAGCTTTACATTTTGGGAGCTTTAACAGCACTTTTTCCTGCCTTTTTTTTTTCTTTTTTGAGTTGGGGGTCTTTCTCTGTCAACCAGGCTGGAGTGCAAGTGACACGATCATGGCTCACTGGAGCCTCGGCCTACTGGGCTCAGGCCATCCTTCCACCTCATTCTCCTGAGTATCTGGAAATACAGACATGCACCACCATGCCCAGCTGATTTAAAAAATTTTTGTAGAGGTGAGGTCTCATGTTGCCCAGGCTGGTCTTGATCTCTTCGGCTCAAGCAATCCTCCCTCCTCCGCCTTCCAAAGTGCTGGGATTCCAGCTTTGCGCACGCACACACACACACACACAGACACACACACACACACACAGACACAGCTAGAGGCTGAGTGGGAAGCAGATATGTCTTTCACCCCAAATGCTTGCGTTCCAGAGCCCCATTCAGGCTGTGATTGAGGCTTCTTGTGGGCATGGAGGTGGTGGGAGCTACATGCTTATCAGGGTCCATGCGGAGATCCAGGCCACCGGGGGTCATCATGACATGTACAGCCCTGTTCTAGACATGTGGTTGCAGGGAACTGAGCAAGGTCCAGGCCTCACACCTGGGAGGAGGAGCGGAGTCTCTCACTATGAATGCGGGAGACAAGGGTCCAGAGAGCCTGCTGCCCCAAATGCAGGTGCTCCTACAAGATGCAGAGGTGGAACGGGGATCCCACCACCTCTCAGGGAGCATGGGCCCATAGGCAGCTCCTCTCCCCCCAGGCAGGGATGCATGGCTGGACAGTAGGGGCTGCAGGTGCCTTTCCAGGTACCCTCAGAGCATGGGGAGTCAGCCACGAGTTCTCTTCCAGGTGGGGAAGTGAGCAGTGGTGGGGGACAGAGGGGTTGTCTGCAGAGACCAGCAGGTTCTTCCACTGAGGGATGTGTGCTGGAGCTGGAGGCGGAGGCTGCCCCCTGGGCTGCTCATCGCAGCTAATGTCTGCAGGAGCATGGCCCTGCTTCCTGGGCGTGAGGTCCTGGTGCTGGAAGGAAAAAACATGCAGTTGTACCAGATTGACCACCCAGATCTTGCCCCAGAGGAGTGTTATACAGAATAAAGCATGTTTACCAGAAAGAGCCACCCTGGGACTCTGGCTCTGAAACTGGCCAGGGAAATGCTTTCTGAGTTGAGGTAGCTTTGCAACCTGTGGACAGCTGCAAGAGATAGGCCTGCATGCTCCTCAGCTCTCAGGGTCCAGCTAGGATTGGGCAGGGCTGGGGATATCAGTTTAAGAGTGGGTGGCATCTGATGCTGCATCTCAGGGGTTGTGCTGCTGGTAGTCCTCAGCTCTTTGCTTCCCTCCCTGATGGTTTCTTCCTCCCAGGTAGTTCTGCAGAGGCTTCCTTGCCGGGGCAAAGGCCAGGACAAGGCCTGGGCAGCGAATGCCAGAACTCACTCTCCCCTGGGGTCCTGAATTCTACTGGCAGCCTCTCTTTCCCTCTACTTTGGATGATACCCCCAGGCACCAAGTCCTCTTGTCTCTGTCTGCCACAGGCGGTACAGTGACGAGTCAGGCCACCTGTAGGAAGGGCCACCTGAAGCCACACCTGTCCAGGAAGCTGGGTTTGAATGGGGACAGGGTGCGAGAGGGCATTCGTAATATCCTGTGTCAACCCGCGAGGTTCCTCTTTCAGCTGCCACTTAGGAATGGAATGTGCTCTTGAGGGCAGCAGGTGAGAGGACACAAAGGACCCTTGTCTCAGCTCGTGCTGCACGTGGGCTCTCCTAGGACGAAGCTGCCTCCCTGGGACCCGCCACAGAGACGAGGACCCCCTTGCAGGGTGAAGGGTAGGGCCAGGAGGGAGGTGAGACCAGAGGTCTGGGGTTGAGTGGTGGGGGCAGGGCTAGGACAGGCCCGTCTCTTTCCTCAGCCTCTTGCCTTTTGAGTTTGCTGCGCTGCCGGCAGGGATCACTTCTCCCTGCCCAGAGGGAATGAAAAGACGTATTGTGCGACCTTGGAGCAGCGTCTGGTTGCCAGCCAGGAATTAGTCCTCCGAAGGAGAGGAGAAAGGCCAAGCAAAAGGAGGCTGGGTGTGTGTGTGTGGGGGGGGTGGGGGTGGAGAAGGGAGGCCCAGTTAGGTAGCAGGAGGATGGAGGAGGGAGAGGGCCTGGCCGTAGCAGGTCACAGCCGTCTGGCCTGGGCAGGAGGCCTGGGCTGCTGGGCTCCTGTGTCTGCAGGTGTGGGGCCCGAGGGAAGATGTGGGGGAGGAGGGGAGGCTCTGTCATCCTGCCCAGATGCACGTGCTCTGGGAGAGGAGGAGGGTCAAACTTCAGACTATTGACTTAATCCCTTGGAATGTCCTTTGCTCACTCTGTTCTTTGGGCCCCTTGTGTTTCGTGGACTCCTTTATGGGCACATGTGTGGTAATTAACACATGCGGTGTAGGTCCCGGGCCATGTGTGTGAGTTTCAAATATCCATTGATCTGGGCAATCCCGTCCTGGCTGCCCCCTCCCCTACTTATCCTTTGGTCCTGGCCCTTGGAGAGAGATGTGGGGGTGTATATGGGGGGGTGCACATGTGCACTCACACATGTTCTGTGGATGCTGCGGAGGCATATCTCAGGAGAGGAAGAGGGCCCCAGACAATCCCTTTTGCTCTGAAATCTGCTCCCTGAGACTGCAGGAGAGATGGGAGCAGAGTCTTGGTTTTCACTGGATAGTTGGAAGGAAGGTCGCTGGGAAGCAGAATGCTTTCAGAGGCCATGCGCTCGTCCTGAGCAGTGTTGCCTGACTGCACTGAGGCCCATGGGTTTTCTTGACAGGCCTCTTTTCGAGGTCATGATCGCAGGTGATTTGAGGAGCTTCCGGGACAGCTGAACACAACATCAGGTGATGGGCCTGGCCATTGCTGCTTGTGAGGGGCCGTGAGGGAAGGTCTGAGCCTCAGGTATGGCAAAGAGGGGTGGTGAAGAGTGAGAGAATATGGGACCACGCTTGTATGATGCTTTCTGGCCATCCAGGAGCTTTTGTCTTCTGATGTCCCAAGTCTCTGAGGCCCTAGGGCAGGGTTGAACAGCAAGTGAGAGTTTGGGGTCATTGGGAGTTTTCTACAGTTCGCCTTTTTTCCTATAAGAGGTCTGAGAGTTCGTTGTTGAAGAAAAGTGAGAGGGAAATAAAAACATGAACAAACCGCTTAACTTTTCCGCATAGACTTCCGTGTTTATCCAGCCAGTCTTGGAGCAGGGCAGAACTTCCAAACTGCAGCCCACCTTTAATTTGCGGAGACTTAGAAAAAAAAAATCTCCTGACTTTCCGTAGTACGTGCTCTGAGTGAAGAGTGAGTCACAGTTATTTCTCCAAGGTCCCTGTCTGTCGCTATTTTTAGAGCTGGGTCTGCAGGGTGGTGCCAACTTAGAGACCTTGTAGCCCCAGTGATGGATGGAGCAGCTTTGAGGGCCGAACTCAGGGCCTGGGTGATAGCTGGTGTCCCAGACAAAGAGGATGTGGCCCCAGCCTCAGGCCCCATGGGGTGTTGGCACACCTGGAGGACAGGAGCCGCACAGCCCCCCAGCGTGGCTATTCAGGGATGTCCCACAGAAGGACATCAATCCTGCTCATGTGGTGTGAGCCCCCTCCCAGCTCTCTTTTTTCTCTTCTCTGGGCACCCGGGGGACAGAGGGACTGAATCAGCAGTTGATCTCTTAGTATCACCATCAGATGGCAAAGATCTGATTGCATTAGCTGGGCTGGATTTGCATGGAGACGGGTGGCGGGCAGGGTCTGTGGTGCCCGCTTCTGTGCACGTTGATTTGAATGATGGAGATGTTCTCACTCTGGTTCTGTACTGCCCAAATGAAACCGTGCCTGGCTGGCTTCACATCGTGAGGGAGCCCTCCTCCATCTACACATAGGTTGCTGCTGCTTTCTGAGGCTCCCAGCCGTCTCAGTCCAGCCTGGCCCATCTGTACACCTGCTTTGCGGAGATCGGTATCACAGGCTTGCACTGAGGACTCACCCACGTGCGGTGGCTGCCTCCTGCCATAGCCGACTCTTCTCTTGCTCCATCTGTCCAACCTCCTCCACCTTGGCCCTTGTCCTAGGGGGTCCAGAGGAATGGTTAAACATGAAGAGCATTAGATGAGAGTCTTGACCTTGCCATGTCCCACCCCCAGGCCTAGCTTCATTTTCGTCCCTGGTGGCAATAGTTGCCGTTGGTATTTTAGACCTTCTAGTCTTTTTTTTTTTTTTTTTTTTTTAGAGTTGGAGTCTCACAAAGTCGCCCAGACTGGAGTAAAGTGGCCCCTCCCAGCCACCGCAACCACGACCTGCTGGGCTCCGGCGATCCTTCTGCCTCAGCCTTCCACGTAGCGGGAACTACAGGTGCGCGCTACCATGCCCAGCTAATTTTTTGATTTATTGTAGAGATGAGGTCTCACCTGCCCAGGCGGGTCTCGAACCCGCGGGCTCAGGCAATCCACTCACCTCAGCCTCCCAAAGCGTGGGATTACAGGCTGAGCCACCAAGCCAGGCTAAGGCTCCATTCTTTACTCAAGAGGGGGAGGGCAGGAAGGAGCACAGCAGGTAGCATCTGGAGGTCCTTCCTTATACCCTGGCTCACTGCCCTGCTTTGCATGTATATGTATAGTGCTTGTCTGTGGGGATTGTTCGGGTGCCCCGGGCATCGTGGGGCATATAGCTGATTTCACCAACATGTGAGTAGTAGTAATGTTGCTTCTGGCTCAAAGCATTAGAGTGACTGTACCTTCCCCAGGCTCCTCCCGTGCAGAGGTGACCCTGCCTGGAGGCTCCATGTGGTGCAGGCTCCACCTTACCCTTGACACTTAAGACTTTATGACAGCATCACTCAGCACCCCTATGAACTGACACTTGTTCTCATGGACTGGACTATCTTCTCCTTCCCAACCTTCCCTAGATAGGATTTCATGACATCCCCTAATTCAGGGTTATCTGAATGGTGCCATAGCCAGCAGTATGGAAGAGAGTATGTGTTATTTCTCTGCATGTTCTTCTGGGTCCCTCTCTTCCAGTGACTGCCTTCTCTAATCCTGACAGGATTCTTCTTCTTGTAGACATTAACCTCTCCAGGTCAGTATTCATCAAAACTGATTTTTGACATTTCTTGAACTGGCTTTGGATGTCTGGGGACTGAACTGGCCTCAGATTATTGAGGTGTGGGGCTATCTTCTCCAGCCATGTTTCAGCATGTTACCCAGGCTCTTACCCAGCTAGGATAAATGTGGGTAAGGGTCTGTATTACTATCATGGCCTTACTCCTGACCACCTAGGTGCTAACTACCTCCCCTCTTGCCTCTTGAATTGCTTGCCATCCTGAGAATATTCTTTTGTCCAGAACATAGCCCTGCACCCCTCTCCCCCTTCATGGAGACAGTATATGACTATAGCACAGAAGGACTCATCTTTGGGCTGCCAGCAGCCCTAGGCATTGGCAAGCCAGTCTTCTCTTTGTGCTCTGACTTGTTCTGTCCCATACTGTTGTGGTTCTTGCCTCTGACTGGGGTGGGCTGGGGTATGCTGGTGACTGTGGAAAACAGGCTGAGTTGATGGAATGCTGGAAGTCCCCATGAATCCCTGAGGATGGCCCAGTCAACCAGGAAGGGTATGTAGACATGCTTAACAGTCCACGTGTGGCTGTGCTAGTAGTAGCTCTAGGCAGAGTGCTCCCAGGACTCCCATGGCTGAGGCCCCAGCTCATCTAAGAAGTATAGAAGTTCTATACTAAGTCAATGCATAGCATTGTCAAAATTAGGAGTGGTACTGGAGAAGAAATGACTTGTCTTGTTCTTTCCCAGCCCACAAGACTTCATCGGAAGTCAGGCTTAAGTGCCCAAGTCCCTGATCTTTCTTATGAGTCTCCTTGAAGAAAACGGGATACCTTCTGGCAACTCTTTTAAATGCTGTTATTCTGCTTTCCAGAATGTTCCTAACTCAATGACTTGCCAGACTGCCTGGGAATTGGGTTGCTAATTACTTTTGACCTCTTAAGCCTAAAGATATTTAGGCATATTAATGCTAGGTAAAAAGCTAGTGTCTCAAATGTAGAGAAAAGTTGGGCCCAGGCTGACACTGGAGACTTAAACCAGGGTCAGATCACATAAATCTTTCTAGGCCAAGTTGAAGATTTAGTTCTATATCCTTCTATGGATGGCTTGGAAACCATGGAATGGATTTAAATAAGGGAAGGGGGCTGGTGACCTGATCAGACTGACATCTCTGGACTGTTTATGCCTATGGGATAGGGACTGGCCAGGAAACCGAAATAAAGGATCACAGGGTGACTGGGTAGAAAACTGTCATAGCTCCTTGTGCAAGAGGACAAACCTGGGATTGGGAGTTAAGGTAGAATGAATGAGTTCAAGAGGTGGTTGGAAGGTAGAACTGAACAGGATTGCTCAAGGAGAGAAGCAGAAAGAAACTTTGAGCTACCTGGTGGTCATCTTCAGGTCAATAGCATGCCATTAGCTGAGAAGTTCCATTTCTACAATCCCTTACAGGCGAAAACAACTCAGTTTTGGGCAGTCTTGGTTTGAGTTGCCTGATTCCCTCAGGTAGTGTCTGGCAGGCAGACAGACCCAGTCTGGAGACTGGGAGCAGAGTGTTGGTTAGAGATCAATCTTGGTGTGGTGATAATTGAAGATCCAAGAGGTTGAGATCGGGCTGCAAACTGAGAAGTGAGCCCAAGAACAAATGCTGCAAACCTCCAGAGCTTTCTCTGCCCAGAAGTTACAGATGGAGACTGAGTAGCAGAGAAAGACGACAGTCAGCAAGACGAAATATTGTGGGGCTACAGGGGTGTTTCCAAAATGTGGAATGTAGAAGTCACGTGTATTGAGTGGAGGGGTGGGTTTGGGGAAGAGGCTTAATAAGATAAAAACACAAATGTGTCCTTTGAAGATTAGCTATTTGTAGGCTACAGGATATTTACAGTAGCCTTGTTCTAGAATCTGGTGGAAAACAAGGCCTCAATTTTAGCCATGGTTCCCGGAACCTAACCCAATGACTCTTCCCACTTACCTCTTTGGTCTTCAGAGGTAGCAACAGTGGGCAGTGGCCTCTGCTGTGGGCACTCTGACTCCTGGCCTGATCAGTGTTGCATGTGGAAACTTGGTTTTGGGATCTTCACTTTCCCTTCATCCTGGGACCTTTGTTCCTGCCAGCTGTGGAGACGAGGGCAGTAGCGGCTGTGGCCTTTGGCACAGGGGTGCTCTGCCTGTGTATGCATGGCCTTCTAATTAAGTCATATACTGGGACTATCCTGTTCTTAGTGACGTCCATTCTGACCCCAGCTAGGCTGGTCTCTTCTCTTCCAAGCTCAGAGCCTCTGAGTCCTAAGGTCTGTCTGAGGTATCAGCCAGGACAAAGGATGAGGCATCTGAGATCTAAGTTCACTCACTTTAGACTTAGTTTTCTACCTCTTTATCCTAGTTGTGTGTGTCATGTTCTGGCTGGCAGGAACAGATGCCACTAGAACTTATCACAGCTTTCTCTTGACTTAGCTGTGACTCCTTGACCAAGCCTTTCTCCTTCCTGACATCCTTTCCAGATTTTCTTTCCTAAGGACTCTTAGTTCCAGGGATTTCTCCAAAAGTAAGGCTCTAAGAATTTTTATGTAGAAAGACCAAGTATATTTGTCACCGCCATATCTATGCATATACATAACAGTCTAAACAGTGGACTGTCAGTCTGGTCTGGCATAGCTTGGTATTATTAGAAATCCTCCTTGATATTGCTGCCATTGCTTAGTCATCTGCAAAGAGGTAGAACCTCAAGGGTCCCTGGGCCAGGGAGCTTCCAGAAGATCATGATAGATAAGCATTTGATTGTCACTTGGATAAAGACCAGAATCAACCCATACCTGGGTCGCTGCTGTCCAGCCATGGATATTCCTAGGAGCTGTTCTGTCCTGCCTTACTCAGCTTAGTCAATAACCAGGCTCACTTAGGAAGGCCTGCTAAACTGTCCCACAGATCTTCCAAGTTTAACACCTAGAACATGTGATCTAGGGTGTTCCTTATTTCTCTAATCTAAAGACAATTTTTTGGGAGATCTGCCTGCTATGGTAATTCTAGTTGCAGATGTTGAACACTGGCTCTGGTATGGCCAGGGGGTATAAAGAAAACTTAGTTCCTGTCTTCAGGGAGCTCAATGTTATGAGTGACAGGTCGCAGATGGCATGGGACAGCCCTGGGCTATAAGGGATATGTGCCAGGTAGAGCCTAAAGTTGGCCTGGGAGGCTTCTGAGCTCTGAGTCTGATTCAAAGCTCAGCTGCCAGGCTGCTGTGGAAGTGTCCCCTAGGGAGGGTCCATGTGTGAAGTGGAACCGCAGCACCCTCCAGGTCCAAGGTGTCAGACCTGGAGACTGCTGGGGCCTTGACCTTGCCCCCAGTGGTGGCTCAGTGCCAGATCCCCCAACCTCCCAACACTAGAAACAGAAATTTCTAGGTAGTTGTAGCTATACCCACTAGGCCCAGGGCCATGCATCCTTAACAAAAGCTCATTGTATATGGCAATGTTTCCCTCAAAAGGGACATGTGACTTACGCTTTCCTCTGCTCAGCCTCACTGGCTCTCTCCCACCCTTCTCTCCCATGAATCCTTCCCCTTGAACCGTTCCTCAGGCTGCTGGAGCTCCATGCCAGTCACAACTCTGGGTTCTCAGCTTCCCTGCCTGCTTCAGACAGGTGCTCTGGTCCGGTGGTCAAGCCTTTGGTTTTCTTCTTTTCTCCCCTAGGGTACATCCCAACTTCCTGCTCCACACCTTAGGGAGGCCACAGTGACCAGCAGAGATGCTCCGAGACATCTCTCCGTAGTGGTCTGGCCATGGAAGCCCATTTCCAGCTCCTGGACTCTATTATGTTGTAGCTGGGAACACAGTGGGAGATTCAAGGAAGAATTAATAGGAGAGAAGGGATGCAGGAGAGAACTGGTGAGGCTGAGCAGAGGCGAGCCTAAGCCACATGTCCCTTCTGAGGGAAATGCCATATACAATGTGCTTTTGGTGAGAACGCATAGCCCTGGGCCCTGGTGGGTACAGGTACAGCTGCCTAGAAATTTCAGTTTCTAATGTAGACAGGGTGCTGAGCATGTCGATATCCAGGTTGAAGCTGGTTTGCCTGCAACCTTCTAGTGGTGGTGTCCTGGGAAACAAGCATGGTTGTCCTGGAGGATTCTGGGGAGATGACCTTCACAGACTTCCTTATTCTAGCCCTAGGATGTGCTGAGGTAGAAACAATAACCCAAGCAGAGGGCATCAACTGAGCATAGGTGACTAGCAGAAGGAAGGGGATGGTAGGGCCCTGGGGATCTTAAGGTGTATCTCCAGGGACCCCTTCGTTTTTCTCTTCTCCTTCCTCTTTAGGAGCTCTGAGATCCTTAGGCATGTCTGATGGCCTTCTGTCTGTGGCTGGGTGTCTGGGATCCTGACTATGTCATATCTGTTGCTTCTGGGGCCAGCTAGCCTTTTTAGGTCTGGCTGCTGCCCCATCAGGCTTCTTTGGCCTCAGTCGTGATAGTCCCCTTGCTGGCAGCACCTATCCTGAGATGGTCTAGACCTCAGGACTCCACTTTGAGATCCAGTGTCTGGTTTCATGGGCATCAAGTCACGCCCATATGGAATGTACCAGTCTCATATCTAGACTGTTATTAGGGAGTAAGACTGAGATTGCCTACATTTGCAGAGAAAAAACAAGTTATCGACCTGCTGGGAGCACTGGCTCTCTTGCATGGCATAAATCTTTCCAGTAACACTGAGTCAGACAGCACTGGTGACCTAGCAGCTAGGCTTCCTAATTGAGCTGAACAGGGAGGACCAGAACCAGACGCCAAGGGGGCTGGTTGTGCTGGCTGGTCTTGGCCAGGGATCTGAGGGTGTCTTTGCAATATCATGTAGGAAGGGAAGAACAGACTATCCTTCTGCCCATGGTACATCCTTGGGCCTAACGAGTCTTAAGTATCTGCTCTTCACGTTCTCAGAGGGGAGTGGTCTTGGGTATACAACAAAGTACAGAGATTGGGAAGACAGGGTACTGAGTGCGTCGACCTCCAAGTTGAAGTTGGTTTGCCTGCAGCCTTCTAGACTGGTGTCCTAGGAAACAAGCATGGTTGGCTTGGAGGGTTCTGGGGAGATGTCCTTCAGAGACTTCCTTATCCTAGCCCCAGGATGTGCTGAGGTAGAAACAATAACCCAGGCAGAGGACAACAGCTGAACGTGGGTAACAAGCAGAAGGAAGCAGGTGGGTGGGTAGGGTACCAGGGATCTTGTGGAATCTGGCTGGCTGGGTCCAGGCAGCATTTCTGGGGATGGTGGAGTTTGTTTAGAGGGTAGAGACTGGAGAAAGGAGAAAAAAAAAAGGGAAGAGGCCAATGGGTACCAAATGGTTGGTATTAGACGTTTAAGGTCTCTGTATGGATCAGAGGTCTGGCCCACCACAAAACAGAATGCAGAATGTGGCATAAAACTAGCCTTGGAGGGCTTGAGCCAGAGGGTTTGTGAACAAGACTATTAAACCACTGGGTCTCTCTAGGTTCTCTCATGGCCCTCTCAGCCCTGAGACCTGATGGTAACAGTCATTGTTCCAAGCACTACAACATAATAGTCTGGCAGTTGGAAGTAGGCTTCCAGGGCCAGACCACTGTCTACAGAAAGACATCTCAGGATATTTCTGCTGGGCACTGTGGTCTCCCTAACTCTCTATCTCCCCAACTCTCTACCTCCCTAACTCTCTACCTCCCCCCAGGAAGGTCAGTGTTATTAAGTAGAGGCTGCTCTGTCTCATGATGTCCTAGTGACATGGAGAAGTGCTTTGTCCTTAGCAAAAGGTGGCTGTAGACAAGGTTGTCCAAACCATCACTTGCTCCCGGCTTGGCCCCATCCAAAACTGAGGCTACAAATACAATGCCCTACAGATGAAGGGGGTGACTTCTCTTTCATCTCTCAAGTTTGAGGCACTCAGGATAGGAGGCATGTTGGTAGAGTGGGTAGGAGGCTGGAGGTTAGTGAGGGGAGAATCAACTCTCCGTAACAGCCAGGTCCAAGGGTGAATGTGGGGAAGGTGAGGGGAGTGCTGCGTCTTAGGTCATCCCCAACTCAAGCGTTCTTCGGAGCCAAGCAAAGGTTACTATGTGGACTAACCAGGCCCAAGGCATTGGCAGCTATGGGACGCTACTCAATGTAGAACTTTCCAGAAGTACTATAAAAGGTGTTTAAGGTGACAGCGTATACTCCTACTTGGACCAGAACTTGTGTTAGAATAAGCTGGAGTTGAAGCTGGAGGCGACTACTGGGGCATGAATGGAGGCCCTGGTCTGTGTGTTTGTAGACCTCAGCAAAGCACAGAAGATGACTCTGTCTGACCAGTGGGGTGGCTCTGCAGCTGGTCCTCATCACGTCAGGACACTGAGCTTAACACACAGGTGGAAGATTCCATGGCAGTCATTGCTATGGGGCAGCCAGAAGATCCTTTCAGCAGACATGAAATGGACACAGGAGGACTAAGGATCCTTCTTGCTCTCACCTCTTCCTGGTAGCACCAGCCCTTCTACGGATGGCTTCTACAGATGGAGTCTAAGACAAATAAGAACACTGGGGACCCATGTGACTGACTGAGTAGAGCCCGAGTGAACTCTGAGCAGGCTGGTCTCACAGGATGACTGGGGCTCCTGGCCTTGGGCAGACATGCTGAAAAGACCAAGTCATCTTTACTCAAAGTGAAACCAGCCCAATTTTCCAACAAGCCAATGCCTACAGAACTGAAGCCTGAGAAACTTTCATTTGTAAAGTGAAATGTGCCTGCTGCCTATTGATGGTCTCCTTTTCCTTGCCCCTCCTATGTTCCCTCCTGAATATATAAACCCTTAAATTTAGTTGGGCAGGAGAGATGGAATTGAGGGTTGACTCCCATCTCTCCAGCTGATGTCACCTGTAAGATAATGAGGCCTTCTTCCCTGACAATACTTCCTGTCTCTGTGATTGGCTTTCTGCGTGGGAAGCAAGGACCTAGACCCAACCCCTGGTGTTTGGTAACAAAAGGACCTGCAGCTGTCGTGGCCTTGCATCTGTCCCATGTGGCTTAGCTCCTGTTTCCTCTGAGAACGTATGGTTTTCTCATGCAGACTGGGAACCTTGTGCTAAAATGAGACCTCAGCCTTGTTGCCTGATTGACACTCATCAGAAGTGGCTTTTCCCTGTCTCTGGCTTAAGGCATTCCCAATATTCTTAATATACCTGATGGATGTCTGTTCAGGTAAAAACTCTCCCACAGTCACAATGAAATCTAGGTTTTTGCACGTTCCTAGTTGGTAGGCTCTGACCTACACTGAAAACTGTCCTCCCTTCTATCTATATCAGTGGGTCCTGAGGGCACCCAGCAGCCCCCTTAGAGTGACCAGGCCAATAGCTGAGTCTTTGTCTCCATAGAATCCACTAGTGTTACTAGATGCTGGAGTCAGGTGCTGAAAAGGCAGCATCCACCCTCAGAGCACGCGTTACCATGGTTGGGAGGCTTGGGATCCATCCAGGACCAACTGCTCTGACCTCTGTTTTACCTCTGTAGATTCCAGAACTCCTGGCAAGAAGTTGGAAGGAAGACTTGGGCCAAAGGCAACGTGAAGGACCAAAAGTTGCAAACATGTATGTCCGCTAGAGGCAGATCAGGGTCTGGCCTAACTGTGTCACCCACTCCCAATCAGTGGTATAGGGGATGGTGAGCATGAGGCCGTATGTAGCCCTAAGGGCCCAAAGCCCTCTTGCCTTAGTTATGGCTGAAGGAGGCACAAGCCCCTTGTCTAGGGAGAGGTGGGACCAGGGTAGTAGAACTTGTACCCCTGGATTAATCTCTGAGGACTGTGACAAGAAGAGGTGCAGATGATCCTGAAGGGCAAGGACACAGGGGTGTGAACACTGCAGCCTGGGCTCCTGTGAGCCATCCCAACAAAATAATTTTCTTCCCCTTCTCTTCCCTTTCTGCCACCCGGGTGGCAGTGGCCTTGCAGATCAGGCCTCACCACGGAAGTTGGCCTTCTCATGACTTGGCATAGGGACACTCCCTTGGTGGCTCTGCAAAGGCATCCCCAAGCATGACAAACAGGCAAATCAGCATCTGCCTGAAGACTGCGTTCTCTCTCCCTTAACTGTGGTAGAAGGGACTGTGAAGGCCTTTCATCCTATGTGAACAGGTCGGAGCCAATCCGGGGGAAGTCAGCATAATGTAAGTGAAACTAGCCTTGTGGGTCACCCTTGGCCACCTGGTATCTGAGTCCCTCTGCTCATGTCTGGGGAACTCTTCAAGTCTCAGTGGGAAGCAGCACCCACTTGCCCTTAATGGCAACTGAAATTCCAATAACCCCTTTCCCAGTCTCTTGCAGGTAGAGGTGGACACATGACCCACGTTCGCTGATTAGACAAATTCTCTCCAGACTTGGAATAGAAGTCAATAAGGCAAAGGCTGTAGGACTGTGGACAACCTCTGTGTGACAGTTGCAACAGGACCAAGCTTTGGGCAGCACTGGAGATGGCCACATCTGTGTCTAGCAGTGGGACAGAATTTAGTGCTCAGGGTGGAGGCTGAGTTGTCTTCCCCAGGCTGGTCTGTGGTGTGGCCTTGGGACCTGAGGCCCCAGCCTTCCTGGGAATTCTGTGAGCTTACTCCCATTTTTGTCATGAGTTATTTCTGCTTAGTTCAGCAAGACTGTTTCTGTTGCTGGTGACCAGGAAGCCTAGCTGAGGAGGAAGTGGCTAGCTGGGCTGGCCACAGGAAACCATACCTTCAGGGACATCTAGTATGCTGGCCCAGTTGGAACTGAAGACAGTGACAAATGACTGGTAGAAGGTCTGACACTCGCAGCCTGTGGCATGTGGAAACAAAACAAATTGTCATTGAGAATGAAATGTCCTTTACGCTGTTCAGCCGCCACCAGCTCAGTCTTAGGTTTGTTACACCTCTCATGCTGTTTTAAGGGAATAGCTTGCCACTCAAAGCCAGGCCTTTAGTGGACAAACTGTTGCTGGGCCTCACTTCCACGGGTGAGTAAGAACCACAACACCCAGTGGACAGCTTTGGTTTCTGTAGACAGCACATGCCACACTTACTCTAGCCTCATTAGAGGTGACATAAAGGGCTGGAAGCTTTGACTGGTGCTTAGAGCAAACAGGGACTCAGCCAGAAGAGGATGGAGCCCTGCCCTTGGCTTCCGCGTCCCAGCAGGACATTGGTGTCCAAGTGTCTAGTAGACTAGGATGCTATATGGAACTCAAAGCAAGCCCTGATGGGAGAATCTTGGAGACCCCTAGGATTTTAGGGCAAAGTTGTAACTGTTCTTTTTTTTGTTTTTGAGTTGGAGTCTCACTCCATCGCCCAGACTGGAGTGCAGTGGCACGCTCCCGGCCACTGCAGCCTCGACCTGCTGGGCTCCGGCGATCCTTCCGCCTCAGCCTTCCAAGTAGCTGGAACTACAGGCGCGTGCTACCACACCCGGCTAATTTTTTGATTTATTGTAGAGATGAGGTCTTGCCAAGTTGCCCAGGTAGGTCTCGAACCCGCGGGCTCAGGCAATCCACTCACCTTGGCCTCCCAAAGTGCTGGAATTATAGGCTGAGCCACCAAGCCCGGCGTAACTGTTCTTGAGAAATGTGTTTACTGGTTATTTGGTCCCTGTAGAAGGTATATATTGCCTGAGCCAATAAGGTGTGAGTTGACATAACCAGCCATCACTGAGTATGTCATGAAATCTACATAAGAGATAGGGTACCAGCAGACCCTAAAAGAACATGCAAGTCATGTGAATAGCTGACTGACATGTATGTCTAATTGCAACCCTGCTACCCATCTCCACAACTCAGAGAAAAGACCTAGGACTTATAAGTAGTTCTAGACAACATGCTGGTATCAGCTTGATATAGACTGTCATAGCATTCTAGCCCCACTCAAGGTGGCCTTGAAGGACCATAATAAGGAAGGAGGACCTTTCTATTTCTTTTTAAAAATTATTTTAAAGATGTGGGGTACAATTCAGGGTTATGTATACAGATGTCCATTATGCAGGTACTCTTGCTGATGAGGTATGCCCCACCCCCAGGCAGTTTCCAACTACTGCCAATCCCATTCCCCCCCCACCCAGCAGTTTTCAAGGTCTGCTTATTAGTGAGAACATGTGGTACTCAATTCTTTGTTTCTGTGATAGATCACTTAGTATTAGAGACTCTAAGTCCATCCAAGTTGCTGCAAAGTTCACAATTTTGTCAGGAAGGAGGATCTTTCTAAATGGCAAGACACTGGACTGCCATTTTGTCTTTTGCCTGGAAGGGCACACGGTATAAAATGAAGATTTACATAGATCTATGCTCAGAGGTTAAAGATGTGACTGTCTGGTCATAGACTTAGCAGGAGAAAGACTGTATGATTGGTGACAAGGAGACTTGGAAGGAATATACAGATGGGGTCCTTAGGATGGGCCCAAGTGTGGTGCTATCCCTTGTGAACACTCATGAAGGTGTGTCTCCTGGAGGAGGCTCTTGCTTGGATAAGCAGGTGACTTGATCTTAGGTCAATCAGCCTCCTTTTCTAGTTGCCCCATGGCTTGCTTAAAGGACTCATGCATGGGATGCTGTGAGGGTGAGGAGTGAGGCCATGCATGGGATCAACAACTTGAACTTCAGGACAGCTGCTGAGACCAACCTGCCAGCAAGTGGCCCTGAAACCTGGGAGACCAGCCAGCTACCTGATGGTGAGCTCCCCTCATTGGATTCCCACCACGGAGCGGGAGGAGGTTGACCACTTGTCTTTCCCAGACAGATGTTTTCTGGACTGATACATTTCCCTGCCTGTCAGGTTTGCTTAAAAGGACACTATCCATGAATTTGACATTTAGCTTCATTGTTCCCCATACAGCATTCATCTGACAGTGGAGTTCCCATCTTGGCAGCAGTGAATCAGCAGACTGAAGTTCATGGTTCTTGTATGTCTCCCAGGAGCAGCCGATTCTAGAAGGGTGGGGAGTTTCTGAAGCTTTCGCTATGGTGCCACCTGGGATCTACTGCTTTGGGAGGTTGGAGTACTGTCAGAGGGTGTGGCCTGTGTTCTGGTCCAGGGATGGTGGTGGCTTGGATCCAGAGATGAAAGAGCAGGAATGAATATGGGACCTCTCACGGTAACAGCAAAGGTTCTCATGACTTGATTCCCTTTCCTGAATTTCTGGATTTGGCTAGTTCATAGGCTGCATTAATTTAAGGAGGAATAATTGAAATCACTGAAATAATAGTGGAGACAGCCTCTGGTCATTTGTCTCTGCTACTTTGAACAGGCAAAGGGTGGTCGCAGTGTTTGTTGGCATGATAATGGCAAAGAAAGATCACCCTGTGTATTAGAGGCAGGGGAAGAGGAAGTCCAGGGAATCCTTGGGCTAACCTCCAGGTGCTCGGGGGCAGGCTAGTAGATGACTGCACCCCTCCCTTGTGACCATGGGTAGCCATCTACCAATAATACAAGCATTGATCTCCACCACCTGAACAAACCAATCAGCTGAAGCTTCAGATCAAGGGGGCAGGACCAAATAACCATGGCCTTGTAACTGTTATGATAAAATGCCTTTAACGTGCTACTTTTGTCTTCCTTATGGCAACTAGTGTTTACCTCTTTAATTAAAGGTAGAATGGAGAGGGTTTGCATATTCTAGTCCACAGGTCACAGTAGGACAGGATTGGGATAGAGCTAAAAACAGAAGAGATATCACTTGGTGCCAGATTTGAACAGAATTCAGCAGACTTGGGTATTTTCCCTGGATTGAGGGGTGGGGGGACAGGAGTGGGAGGGACTGAGTTAATAGTTACTCAGACTCTGGAAGTGTAGGAAGAGTGGATATTGATGATAGGTAGTAAGACAGGTGGATTTCTTTTACTTTTTTGCTGTAGATTTAGAGGGAATGTTTAAGCATCTCCCCTCCAGGTGAGCATCTGAGTCTTGGTTAGGAATAGAAATAAGTGTTTTAAAACTTGCTTTCTCAGCTCCTTACAGCTCCTGTTTGGGGTGGCAGCAGTGGGATTTTCAAGCAGCTCTGGGCCAAGATTTTGGGAGAGGGCTGCTGGGGGCTGTGTTTCTGGCTGAGGCTCGTTCTCTGGCACTGGGGATCCTTTTAATAAACTCCTTTCTGCTTAAATCACATGAGGTCTGTTTCTCATACATCCACTGAGTTGAAAACATTGAAGATGCTTGGATGTGTGTTCTTTGACCTTAAGTCACTGTCTGGCTCTCTAGATGTGCTGCAGGCCTGGCCACCCCATCAGCCTGTGTCCTGGCTCTCACCTTAAAAGCTGACTCCTCTTGGTTTGTTAGCCTTGGTGTCTACCTATAGGAAGCACCTGCAGGGTCATGCTGGACTTGTGCAGGAAACTTCCTACATGGGCAGGTGACCTGCGCTTGCTTCCTCATGCCAAAGGCTGCTTCCCTTCATGTCCCCTATCCTGCTGATCTTGCACCTGTCTGTGCTTGGAACTCCACCAACCCTCCGCTGGGCTCAGCACCCTAACTGCCTTTCACTTTTCATCTAGAGAAAGGCACCAGGGGCCACACGAAGCTGGTGCCCAATCCTTCCAGGCCTCTGGGACTTCTCACCAGAGGCCTATTCCCAAGTTTTTCCTACATGGTTCAAAGTCCTGAGCAAGATGTGGAGTTTTTTTTTTCAGAGGAGAGATGTGGTCCAGTCTGCTCATCTTTGACTCGAAGCACTCCTTCTAGGGCTCCTGGGCACTGTGGGCAGCTTGAACAGTAAGAATTCAGTATCCTTTGCCTGCCTCCTGGGAGGGACATCCAGGGTAGTGTCTGGCTTGCCCTCCTTACTCTAGCAGTGCTTTGCTTAGTCTCTCAGATGCACTAGGTATCTCCTTAGATCTGTGAGATAGAAATGGACTTGACATCACTCCTGTCCTTTGACCTCAGTGCCGGGTAGGCTAAAGGGCCCTGATGGGACTTAGCCACAGTGTGAATCTGATGGACCAGACTTGTCAGCTGCAAACTGGAGATGGAGAGTTGAATAACACAACGTGACTCAGGAGTGGGGCGTCACAAGTTCTCTATCCACCGCTGCCTCCCATGTCTGCCCTGAATGTCTAGGGCAGAGCCAGACAGAGCGGCCCAGATGCAGCTGGAGTCTGCAAGAGCTTCCTAATTGGTCTCTGGGCTTCCATTCCTGTTCCCCTCCCATCCATCTTCAATGTTTCGAGTGTAATTGTTCCAAGCACACAATAGTTTTCCCTGAGAGCCCATGACTTCAGGTAGAAATTCATATGCTATACGGCAGAGCCCTGGTTCCCTTCAATAACTTCCTCTAGAGGCAGCTGTCTCATATCCTAATGCTTCCTTGGATTATCCCCTGTGCCTAGGACCCTACGCCACCCTGGTGCCAAGGAGGTAGGAGCAGCAGTGCTTAGCACGTGCAGGGTATAATGTCTGAAATACTCTGTTCCCTCTTTGAGGCTGAGGGAGTTAAAATAGTATCTATATGTCCAGCTCTGTGGTGCTCCTAGGGTGGAGAAGATGGGAAGAAAAAGCTAGTTAGGAGGAGCTGGCCTTTATTAAAAGGCACTTGTGGTGCTCTTAAGGACGTCCCATCCCTTGACTTATGTTGTCCTCTCAGGAGCTGCATGGAAGGTGCTTTTGTCCCCTAAAAATGAGGACTCTGAAGCCTAGAGAAGTAACTTTCCTAAGCTGATATTGTTGGGAAGTGGTGGAACCAAGACTGCCTGGTTCTAGGGTATTCACTTTCCCTTGGTATCTCATGAGAACGAACACAAGCCCAGTGGACAGAATTTTCACTGACTACCCATCTCCATGAAAGCTTTGACAAAGCTTGTTTTGTCACTTGTCTATACACTCCATCAATTCATCAATCTCTTATTTTTGATGCACTTCAAAATAATTTGCAGACAACTGTGTACTTCTCCTAAATACTTCAGCATGGATATTAACTGGAGTTCAAGACTTTATCTTTATTTATTTATTTTTCTTTTACTTTTTGAGTCGGGGTCTCACTCTGTTGCCCAGGCTGGAGTGCAGTGGTATAATTATAGCTTACCGTAGCCTCAAACTCCTGGGCTCAAGCAATCTTCGCTCTTCAGCCTCCTGAGTAGGTAGGCCTACAGGAGTGCACCACCACACCTGGCTCATTTTTTTTATTTTTGTAGGAATGAGGTCTTGCTATGTTGCTCAAGCAATCCTCCTGCCTTGGTCTCCCAAAGTCCTAGGATTAAGGGATGAGACACTGAGTCTTGCCAGTTTTATCTTTTGGTGTAAAATTGTCATTAACTTATATGTTCACCATGCTCTACTGCTGTGCGCTGGTAACACAAAACAGACTAGACCATCATATGGTCATTTTGCAAATGTTCATGGAACTGTCATATGCAGGGGGTCTTGGGGTTATGAAGGTATGCAAAACTCCCCACCACTGGAATTCACACCCGATGCAAGACTGAGCAGCACCTAGAGAGGAACACACAAACATGGTGGAAGCACAGAACAAGGCTGGCCACACAGAGGGGAAATCAGAGAAGGCTTCTCGGAGAAGGTGCTGCGTAGAGTTTTGAAGTAAGACATTGACAGCTAGCCAGGAATGGCATCTCTGGTAGTGGGCACAGCATGTTCAAGGCAGTGGGGGTGTGTGTGAAATGGGAAGGCATATATAGCTACAGGTAGCCTGGTGTGGTTGGTGCATTGAAATGGCATAAGGGATGTGTTTCCTATTGCTGCAACAAATTATCACACTTACTGTTGGTTTGGCTTAAAATGACCTACGTTTTTTACCTCAGAGTTTTGGGGCTCAGAAGTCTGAAATGGGCCTTACTGGGCTAAAATTAAGGTGTCCATAAGGTTCTGACCCTTCTGGAGCCCTTAGGAGAGAAATCTGTTTTCTTACATTTTCCTCTGCACTCCTTGGCTCCCGCTATCCTTCCTGTCTTCAAACCCGATGATGACGGGTCTAGTCTTAGGCTGCATCACTCTGAAACTGCTTCCTCTGTCACATGGTTTCTGGCGCTCTTGTGTCTGTCCTTTGGTTATAAGGACCCCAGTGATGACACCGGGCTCACCTGGATAATCTGGGATAATGTCCCCATCTCAAGATCCTTCACTCAGCCACATCATCAGAGTCCCTTCTGCCAGGTGAGGGAATACAATCGCAGGTTCCAGGGATTAGGATGTGAATGTCTTTGTGGGGACCAGTATTCCCCCCTAGTCCTGGGGACCAGTATTCCCCCCTAGTCCTGGGGGACTAGGCGGCAGGGACCATCAGGGGTCTGTGAGCTGGTCTTGCACTGAGGCAGCTTTAGATGGACTTGGCCTGGCAGAGAAAGGGCTGGGTGGAGAGTAGAGGAGAAGGACTTAAGTCTTTTCTACCTGCCGGGCTTGGCACGAGGAGATGCCCAGGAAGAATCTGCAAAATGAACAGAAGGCGAGGTGAGCCTGGCTGGCAGCTGGGTGGTGCGGGAGCAGGCTCGGCTGAGCTCTCCCTGAGAGTAAGTGGGGACCACAGTGGGAGGCGGGGCTCTCCACACAGCATGAGGGTTAAGACAAGTCTATTACTGTTTCCTTGTCACTCTGTCACCCATCTAATGGCCGTCAATAGTAGTTGAATGAGAATTGATGGGGAGATAGATTTAATTAACCCCGGTGTCAGCAGCTGCCGGGCCACCAGTTTGTGTGTTAATAGAGCGGCTGTCGGGCCTCTCTCGGGCTTTGGCAGAGCCCGAGGCCAGCAGAGCAATTCTGCTTGTCAGCGGAGGTGGCCAGGCAGAGGGAGGAGAAGCGGGAGCTCAGCCTGGGCCGTGCTCTCTTCCTCCGAGACCAGGCAGTCACCTTGTTGGCCACCTCTGGACCACCTGGCTCTGCTCTCTTGACTGGAGATCTGGGCAGGGTGAGGGGGAGGGCCCAGAGCTCACCACCCACCATGGGCCTGAAGACGAGCATCCTGCCGGCCAAATCTAAGTCTAGAGTCCGAGGTCCCCAGGGCAGCCCCATTCTTGATGGCCCCCCGGTCAGTGCCTAGCCTGGAGCCCCCCAGGATAGTGCATGTTGTCCACACCTGGCTCTGCCCACTGCCTCTGATTTTCTTGGTACGTGTGCCACCCATGCTATTCCTCAGGTACCAGCCCTCCCATGCTACCCACCCTGCCCCACCTTCGTTTCGTAATGGGCTGTTTCCCAGCTCTGCTTGCTGGCCTGGCCCCTCAGCTGTGTCATCAATTCTGAGAGCATGGCTATGTTCAGGAGGCTGTGCCCAGCAGGACCACCCATCCTTTGTGTGACAGTGGGCTCCATCTTCCCATTCTGTAAAATGGGAGTTTGTCCTAATGAGCAGCACCCAAGCAGGCAACTCTGGTAGACACCCGGCTCCTGGCCCACAGTCTGGGCTTCTCTGACTATGCCTTTTGTGCAGCGTCCCACAGTGGGTGATGGGGACAGTTCAGGGGAAGGACTCTGTACTCTTCTGTGAGCACAGGAACCTCTTTTGTTTCTCTGATGACCGTGTGTCCAGCAGGAGGCTCTGTAAATACTTGTTGGATGTATACCATGATTGGGCCTGCCCCAGGGGCTGAGCATGGAGGGCCTTGGACCCCTCGGGAAAACCTGGACCATGGCTGTGGCCTGGATGAAACTGGCTACCTTGGTAGGGAGAATCTATATCTGGCAACCCCAGCTTTCCACTCACTATCCTGCCCCTCTATAGTTGTGTGTGTGACCTTGAGCAAGTCACTTTAGCATTCCAAGTCTCAGTCTATGGCCACAAATAGTGCCTTGTGACCCAGAACTCAATGAGATGCTGAATGGGCTGGGCCCAGGACATGTGCTTGGTTAGCAAAAGGCTCCTGCTCCCCGAACCTGATTTTCCCCTTAGTACCTGTCCCCCACCTGCTTTGGCTGGGAGGAGACTTTGGACCCAGAATCCAGAGGTCACCCAGACTCTGTCCTCTGAGACCCCCGGACCACTCCTGATGAGGGAGTGTTGGTCTATCCTAGGGCAACACAACAGGAAACATCTGTGTGTGGACTTAATGACACCTGCTTAAGGATTGACAGACAAATGCATGCATCTCCTCCTCAACTCAGCCATGGACTGGGGACCTGCTCTTTGGATTGAGAAAGGCACGCCCATGGCTCCCACTGGCCGCCCACTTTCCAGAGCAGTCGGACACCGTAGTGGGCCTGCACTTGACTCGGAGGCAGGTGCACAGCAGCGGCCACGTGGCCCGCCAGCACCCAGTGCCCGTCTGGCAGTCTCCTTCTCTGCTTCACACCTCTGCTGCCTTTCATTTTCAGCTCTGATTGGTTTTCTTGTTTTAACACATACCCTGGGCCCGTCTTTGACCCTGGTGATGGATTCAGCCGCTCCCTGGGACTCCAGCTGCCAAGCTCATCTGAGAATGGAGGAGGGAGGGGCCGCGGTGGAAGTCTCACCGGGTTCCAGGTTTGGTGGGAGTGGAGGACGGGAGGACGACCTCCCTAGAGCCTGGAGGTGGCTCAAGGCAGAGCAGTAGAGAACAGGTCCCGTGGTGTAGAAGGATGGGTTGGGGACTGTCAAGCTCTGTCACAGAAAATGGATTTTCCCTCTCTGGACCTCCAATTCCTCTTCTGTGCAAGAGGTTGTGGTGGTTGTGGATTGCTCATCTATAAGAGATGGAAAGTTCGAGTCCTCGGATAAGTGGGCATTGATTTCCCTTCTTGCCTCTGACTGTGCCTGTTCAAAACGTCTATCTACCACTGGCTGGGCCTCTTGAGAGTGGGCTGAGTTATAGCAACAAATGCCCTTACCCCACTGGATCTGGAAGGAGCACAGGAGCCAGGGAGGGCCGCAGGAAGCTAGACCGTTGGGGAGAGGGCAGGGTGTGCTGTGTGTGAGTCTTTATCAGAATGGAGCTCTGCCTTGGTTCTTGCCAGGCCGAGGATGGCTGTATCCCAGATGTGGGAGACGGGCCATCTCAGGCCATCAGGTGTTGCGCATGTCCAGCGCTCACTGGCTATTTGGGAGTGTTGGATGTTTGGCTGTTAAGCGGTCTGTAATTGCTGTCTCTGTGAGCCCAGAGACAGGGAGGATGGTAAGACTAGGAGGTGGGGCTTTTAAGGTTTCATGTTCTCTCTCCCCCTCCCTTGCTGCTTCTTTGCGGTTGATTTATTTTGTAAGGGTTAAAAAAATTATAACAAATACATTGTTATTGTAACAGATGAAACAATCCAATGGTGACTAAAGGGAGCAGTTGGTAAAATACTGAATTCACACTCAAACACACACATACACGCCCACCTCTCCCTCTCACACATGCGCACAGGCCTCAGTTATATAAATGTTATCGATGGAATATTTGTGTCCTCCCCAAGTTCAGATGCTGAAGCTGTAACCCACATGGTGGCTATATTTGGAGATGGGGCCTCAAAGGGAGAAATTAAGGTGAAATGAGATCATAAAGATGGGACTCTGATTAGCGTCCTTCTGAGAAGGAACACCAGAGAGCTCACTCCCTCTTGTGTGTACGCACCGGAGAAAGGCTGTGTGAGGACACAGCAGGAGGGTGGCTGTCTACAAGTCAGGAACTGAGAGCCCTCACCAGAAACTGAATTTGCTGGCACCTTGATCTTGGACTTCCCAGCCTCCCGAACTATGAGAAAAAAAGAAGTTTCTGTTGTTTAACCCAGCTAGTCTGTGGTATTTTATTACAGCAGCTTGAGCTAAAAAAAAATAATCGCATGTGTGTATGTATAAAGCTAAATAGAATCATACATTAACCTGCAATTCACTTTTGTCAAAGCTAGTAAACTTGTAGGCATTCATGCATTTTGTCTGATAGTGAAGAAACACCCATAGACAGAGGCAGTGATAGGCACACACACTTGGTTGGGCACACACTATCTCATACCCCCCAGGAGCACACTCTCCCATACTCTCCTTATTGTGTATGCAACGCCCCTCCCACGTCACGTCCATTCTTCGGGCTCTGCACATGTGGCAGTAACCCCGAAGAAGGAGGGCAGAAGCTCAAGTGCTTCCAACTTTGCCACCAGCTGTCTGGCCTTGGGCATGCTGTTGCCCACTCTGGTCTCAGTTTCCCCATTTGTGAAGACCCCCCCTGTGTGTGACAGACTGTGAATCAACATCTACAGGTGTGTACTTCTGAGGGTGTTTCCCACAGGTGAGCCGGGCTGGCTCAGATCTCGGGGACAAGGGTCTGGTGTTGAAAGCTATGTGACCATGCAGGGGGCTGTGACAACTCTGAGTGAGTGTAGGGGAGGAGCAGCTGGTCTTGTGTCCATCTAGAGGACAGGGGACCATGCCCCCTACTTTATTTGAGCAGCCTTTGTTCAACACTTGTTCTTTCTCTGAGTGGGGCCGGTGCTGGACTGGGCCCAGGGACGGAGGAAAGCATTTGAAAACATGGTGTTCTAGGTCAATTCTGTTTCCTCCAGCTGTGGGACTTCTGGAAAGCCTCTCTGGGCTTCATTTAGTTTGTCTTTAAAGTTAGAGTGTGGATAATGCATAAATTATAAAATGCTTCGTTAACTGCAAGGGGCTGTCTGGCTATTTGAATATCTTCAGAACCCCAGCAGCAGAGCATAGTCTGGGGGGAGGGGGGACAGCTAGTTTTGTTTCCTCCTGCTGCAGGTCCTCTGGTGGAGGGCCCTGAGCGCTGAGCTCTCACACGTGTCTGGGACTAAGCTCAGGACTGGGGGTGGGGGTGGGGGGGGGCATGGGACATCAGATAGGCTCTTGTGTTCTGGGGCCCTGATGTCTGACCTGATAGCTGGTTTAAACAACAGTTCAAGTTGGTAGAAAATGGTTAAACCAGTGAGTAAAGGAACAGCAGTGAAAACACATCATTTAGAAGGATGAAAGCAGACATCAGAAGCAGCAGCTTGAAGCATTAATGTGGCTCTGGGCAGCCTCTAGGCAACTGGACTGAGGGATGGGCCCACTCCCGTGGTGAGAATCAGAAAAGGAGAGGATTCTTATCATTTATTAACTTTAACAAAAATAAAATGTAATTTGTATTTTGTAGAGACAGAGGGTCTCGCTATGTTGTCCAGGCTGGTCTTGAACTCCCGGCCTTGATCAATCCTCATGCTCTGGCCTCCCAAAATGCTGGGATTACAACACGAGTCACCATGTCCAACGAAAAAAATACTTCTTTAACCCTTTTGTCTAACCCAAATCCTTCCTATTATATTGGAAAGTCATCTCTTATTATTCTGTATTTGGAACAAATTGGGGTGGGCAATATTGTGGCCCTGGGGGTTCCATTGGAGACTCCCTTGGCTGACAGTGGGGGGAAGCCATCACCCACTGCACTTGGGCGTATCAGGGAGAAGAGTTTCCTTTGATCTTCCAGGCTCCCAATCTTGTTAAGCATAATAAGTTTGAGGCCCAGAGCCCTGGGATCTTCACAGGTCTTAAGCCAGCTGTGATATAGGAGGGAGGGGTGTGGTCTCTGAGCCATACCACCAGCTGGCTTCAGTCCTGGCTCTCCAGGGGCCAGCTCATTCATCTTGGAGAGTTAT
Organism: Tarsius wallacei; assembly: GCA_963574415.1. Classification (NCBI taxonomy): domain Eukaryota; kingdom Metazoa; phylum Chordata; class Mammalia; order Primates; family Tarsiidae; genus Tarsius; species Tarsius wallacei. Next base: position 31,984 of record CAUYQG010142206.1, read on the forward strand.
GCAACCGCTCAGTGCTGCCTCAGTTTCCCCAGGGGTAAAACAGAGCTGCTAACATTACCACCTGTCAGGGTTTCAGTAGGCATGCACGAGACACTGCTTGTGTCACATGGAGCCTGGTGTAATGGGCACTTAATACATGGGAATCACCTATTATTTGGATTTTGGAATTGCAGAAGTTTTTTGTTTTTGTTTTTTGAGTTGGAGTCCCACTCCATCATCCAGTCTGGAGTGCAGTGGCATGCTCACGGCCACCCCTGCTTCGACCTGCTGGGCTCTGGGGATCCTTCTGCTTCAGCCTTCCAAGTAGCTGGAACTACAGATGCGCCCTACCACACCTGGCTAATTTTTTAAAAATTTTTATTGAAGAGACAAGGTCTCACCATGTTGCCCAGGCTGGTCTCGAACCCGTGGGCTCAGGCAATCCTCTTGCCTCAGCCTCCCAAAGTGCTGGGATTACAGGCTTGAGCCACCACGCCCAGCCAGAATTGCAGAAGTTTTAAAATGTTGGGATGGGAGATGCTGGATACAGAAGGTTGGGCGAGATCACCTTCATTTTATTGAGAGAAAATAGAGGTTCTGAAAAGCCTGAGGTGAGGTGGTGAGAGGGGAGGAGACTGGAAGTGATCCTGGGTGGCCCCATCCCTCAGCAGGCAGGTGGAGTGGGAAGGGGGGTGGGGGGCTTGGGAAGTGATGGCAGAGCTGTGAGTGGGCTTGCGGCTGCTGCCGGGATGGGGCAGAGAGGAAGGATGGGAGGGAGGAGAGAAGGAAAAAGGAAGCAGGTGCCATGGGGCATGGAAATGATGGAGGACGACAAGGAAGCTGGGTTGCCCTGAGCTAGAAGGGCCTGGGTCTGCTGGGTGTGTGGCAGGAAATGACCACGTGGCAGGAAGTAGTTGGAGGGTGTGTGCGTTGGGACCTGTTCTGCTCAGGGTCAGAAACTAGCTGGGCAGGCAGAGCCTTCCTGGCTGACCATACCCCCAAAGGTATACCCAAGGGTGGCATGGAGGACTGAGCAGCCGCTGTGCTGGGCCTGAGGGGGGCTTCTGTGACAAGGTAATTCTGAAGGTTGCAGTGCATGTTGGGGCCCTGGGGTATCATGTGATGTGGGTGGCCTACAGACACAGAAAGGGGTTTCTGCAGGGACAGGTGGTCAATTTTCTTCAGAAGTCAGCTGCCCTCCCAGCCAGCCCCTTAAGGTCTTCCCAGTCCAGGCTCTGCTAGAGGCAGTTTCTGGGCCCTGCTCCTCTTGGAGCTCAGAAAATGGGTACAGGGAACTTCTCTGTGACTGGGCCAGTTCCAGGCCCCACAGGGTCTGTGGGACTCCCAAGGCAGAGGGCAAGGAAGAAAGAACGTGTCTGAGAAACACAAGGTATGCGTGTGTGGTGGGGGAGAGCTCCAGGATTTCTCCATAGGAGGGTTTGGGAGGCAGCAAGCTGACAGAGAGTGTGGGGGCTTGCCCTGAAACTGCGTTTGTATGAGTATTTAGGGGACTTGGGAGCTTGAGGGAGATGACGGAGCCCACTGGAGGGGACAGGCTTTCATACATCCGAGTGCTTGGGTGGGAGGCGGCTTCCAGCCCTCATGCTTCTCCCCGCTCAAGGACTGAGGAGTCTGGCTGCTGGGGAGGACTCCTCCCATGCTGCTCTGCCTCTGGGTGCTGGCGCCGCCTGAGGGGAGGAGGAGGAGAGGCCACCTGGAGGTGGGAAGAGGTGGCTCTCTGCTGGGAGTCAGAACATCTTGTTGCCCACTTGCTGTGTGATCTTGGTTTTGTCACGTACCCTGCACTCCTTCTGGGCCTCCACTTCTCAGACTGTGACATGAAGGCGATTACGTTTGGTGACCTTGAGGAGCAGTACTAGTTCAATTCCAGCCCAGAGAGGGGCACCAGAAAGGGACAAGGCAGGCCTAGAGCACAGCTGGCCAACGTCCCCCTGCAGGCGTCAGGTGGTGGGCAGGAGCAGGAGCAGGAGCCATCTGTGGTCTCATCTGAGCAGACACCTGTTCTTCCTGGAGTCCTTGGGCGATCTAGGTGACTTTGAACATGAATCTCAGAATCATGGCATCCAAATCTATAGCAGAGCAATCTGCTCCAGCCTTGCACCTGGGTCAGAAAACGGCCAGGCAGCTCCCAGCCTGGGTGCATACCCTCTGACTCCTAGAAAATTCTTTTCTGTGAGCCTCCGCTTTCTGCCTTGTAATTATATCAGCAGAATCTCGTCTAGCCGGCTGGAGCCAGCAGGCACCTATCTGATCTCCTCTCAGGCCAGCCCTGCCATGGCTAATGTCAGCATCATGTCCCCTGGGGTCTTCCCCAAGTGAACGTCGTGCCATTCCCCATGACGAGGGTGGGACAGAAAGAACCCAGTGGAACCAGACCTTCCACGGGCCTAAGGCTTTTCTTTGGCAACTGGACACATCTTGAATTTGCATCTTTCTCCACATAAAGTACTGCTTTTAACTTGTTATCTCTTCTAAGCTCTCTCGTTCACATTCTTTCCCCCCTGAAAAGTACAGGATTTTACATTCACCCTTCTTAACCCTGTTTCAAACTGTCGTGTTTTCTTTGTATCTTTGCCATTGTATTAGCTTTCCCTGACAGCCCTATGTCCCCTGTAAATCTGATAAGTGGCCTTCTGTGACTTTATTCAAGCCACGGATAAAAAACATTAAATAAGACCTGGTCAAGTTCATAGAGAGCCCTATGGTCTCTAGAGAGCCCTCCAATTGGCTGTTGATTCATTCACTAGGTCTCTAGCTGTAGCTAGGTCTGGCTAACATCCTGGTCCACTTTCCTGTGGTCCACTTTCCTGTGGACTCTATCAGATGCCCTGCTGAAACACAGAAGCCCTGGGTCTATAGCAGTCTTCTGATGTGTGTGTCCAGTGACCTTAACGGAAATGGGGACTGAGTGGGTTTGGCACGATGTCCTCCTGGTGGCCAGCTCCCCTTTGATCATTTTTTCCAGACGACCGGCTTAGTGATCAGTTCTACGATTATACTTGGAACTGGCATAAAATTAATTAGCCTGACATTTCTGGAACCCATCTTTCTCTTCTTAGGAAAACTGGGACATTTATTGACCTCCTTTTTAGCCCTTTTGTTTTCCATGCTTTTTCAGGGATTACTGTTTCAGGTTTGGCAAATAGATCGGCTAGTCCTTCCAGAAGTTTCAAAGATAACTTATTCATTCTAAGAAGGCAAATTTGTCTAAAGCAGCTAGCTGTCTGACAAACATAAAGAAAAAAAATCGTGCTTGGTTACATAAAACAACTTTAAACACACCTATGGAAAAAATACCTCTCCAAAAGAAAAAAAGTAGTTACAAAAATCTTTGCCACAAATATGACAAGGAATTATTTTTTCTATTGTACTATCTTAAAAATCATTAAAAAAAGATACACAACCCAAGAAAGGTGGGTAAAGGATATGAAGAGACAGTTTATAGAAATAAGAAATACAAAAGACTAGCAAGCATATAAAAATATGCTCAATCTCACAGGATTAATGCCAGACAATAAAATTAAATCTGTATATCATCAGATTAACAAAAATTAAAATTTGATTAAAACCTAATGCTAGCAAGGATATGAAGATATGGGCATTTGCTTATGTGTTTGTTGGAAGTATATGCTGTTGCAATATATTTGAAGTGTAGTTTAATGATACCTGTCAAGTTTAAATGCATACGCTTTTGCCTTCAGGGAGTTGATCACGTAACTCAAATATATATGTACTAAGATATTCATTGCAAGATTGAAAGAGCATTAGGAACAAATAAAAGACTTGTCACTAGGTGCTTGGTCACACTGGCATGCATACCTGTAAAATGAACTGGTATTTAGTCATTAGAATGAATGAAATTGACCCACCTGGACTGATATAAAAAGAGTTCTGATGTGTTAGGTGGAAAAAAGATACAGAACAGTCTGATAGCATGGCTATATACATTTTAAGAAAGGAAAAACTGTATTAAAATAGTATTACTCAATATATACCAATAGCAAAAGATGAATGCAAGTCATGTTTGACTTCTGCAATTATAAGAAGTGCTCAGAGTGGTTACCATCAGCATCCAGACACTTCCGATTACTGTGAACTAAAAGTAATACATAGAGAACATCTCTTAAAATGCGTATACATTTTTTGGCACCCCTGGTATATATGTATCTATATGTGTGTGTAAACATATATGTGTGTATAAACACACACACAATATCCTGAGAGATATATAAGAAATGATAAATATCTCTGGAACATACGAATAGGGCTTGAGGAGGGGGAGAGAAATTTTGATCTTTTAAAAATAACTTTGAGCCGGGCTTGGTGGCTCAGCCTGTAATCCCACGCCTTTGGGAGGCTGAGGTGAGTGGATTGCCTGAGCCCGCGGGTTCGAGACCTGCCTGGGCAAGCGAGATCTCATCTCTACAATAAATAAAAAAAAATTAGCCGGGCATGGTAGCACGCACCTGTAGTTCCAGCTCCTTGGAAGGCTGAGGCGGAAGGATCGCCGGAGCCCAGCAGGTCGAGGCTGCGGTGGCCGGGAGCGGCCACTGCACTCCAGTCAGGGCGACAGAGTGAGACTCCAACTCAAAAAAATAAAAATAAAAATAACTTTGTATGTGGCTTTGATTTCTTTCATCAGGGGCATGCATTTGTTTCAAAGTATTTTTGAAAAGCTGCTGCTTTATCCCTGGTTGTCCCCACATTCTCCCTGGGAAGAAAAACAATAGGCAGGACAGGAATCCTGCTTCCTCTGTCCTGGTTGAACTCTGTGCCATCAAGCCCTTTCAGGCTCCAGGATCTGAATGTGGTTAGAAGTCCCTTTGTTACCTTTATTGGTTTTTATTGTTTTGGTGGAGTTCCCCCCCACCTGCCCCGCTCGCCCAACTTGTCCTTATTCTGAGTGCCTGCCTCCAAATCCAGGTTCATTTTGGCCTTTTTGCCCCCTGGTGTTGGCTGTCTCTCTTCTCAGCCTCTCCCTGGGTCCTTAGTAAACCTTGGTTGATTTTTTTTTTTTTTGAGCTGGGCTCTCACTCTGTCACCCAGGCTGGAGTGTAGTGTGGCACAATCATGGTTCACTGCAGTCTTGACCTCCTGGGCTCAGGCAATCCTTCCACCTCAGCCTCCTGAGTAGCTGGGACTACATGGCAGCTAATTTTTAAAATTTTTTTGTAGAGATGAGGTATTACTATGTTGCCCACACTGGTGTCGAACTTCCAGGTTCCAGTAATCCTCCTGCCTCGGCCTCCCAAAGTGCTGGGTTTATAGGCATGAACTCCCACATCCAGCCTTAGTTGACGTTTTAGAACCTCTTCTCCCTTGACAGCAGCTGTGTTCAGGAGTCAGAGTCAAAGCACAGGCTGAAGGACCATATCCATCTCTGCTCTGAACATATTGGTCTCTGCTTACAGTAGTCTAAGATATCTTTATTCATCACAACTCCATTGGGCCCCAGGGTACTAGGGAGCCACAGCAGGGAATCAGATAGGAAGCCAGCCCTCCAAAGGCTTAAAGACTGGCAGGACCCTTGTGTATGCTGATGAATTGTAATGTAGATTATTTAAACCATCATTGTGTCCCAAGTAATACTCCAATATACTCTTGACTTTCCTTATACACATTTAAGTCTCTTAGGAGGTAGAGGTGCACGGAAAATGAATTATCTGGCTTGTTTCCCCAATTCCACGCCTAATCTGATTATAATGCTACGGAGATAGCATTAGAAAGAAAGGGTGTTCCAATTCTGGTTCTTTGGAACCTTGGGGCACAAAGGGAGGATAATGGGTAAGGACATGATTGTTCCTTTTCAGTTGGGGGTTAGAAAACAAAGTCATTAAAAGCTCTCTGAGCTGGAGGGAAAGTGTGTGAAGGCTGTGTGTGTGTGCGTGTATGTGTATGTGTGTGTGTGTGTGTGTGTGTGTGTGTGTGTGTACATATACACGGGGAAGCCAAGTGTCAGAATGAGGAGGGAAAATCTTTCATGAAGCAGAGTGTTTTGGGGGTGGCATGGGAACGTGAAGGGGAGTTTGGGGTCCCTTCCCCCACTAGCATCAAAATTGCAGTAACTGCAGATTAAGTGCTGCTGACCCCAGGAGACAAGCGGCTCTGTTTCCAAGGGAACCACATGCCTCAATCAAGGTTCCCAGAAGGGAGGGTGAGCCAGGCTGGAGCGGCAGCCCCCATGGCAGAGCCCTCAGCCCTGCTCTAGCCTGCTTGGAGACCACCGGGCAGGTTACTTAACACTTTCGGCTGAGCTTTCCCTGGCAGGGCTGCTAGAAGCAGCTGCATGCAGTCCCTTCATAGGCTGTGTCCTGGAAGGGATGGGCAGGCGGCAGGGGAATATATGGCTATCTGACCCTCCCCACCCCACCCTTCATGGCCTCTCTGGGCATGGCTCCCCCTCTGCCCAATGAAAGCATTGGACAAAGAGTCCCTAAGAATACTGATGATTCTACAGCCACCTCTATGACTATCACCCTTCTCCTGTCTCATCCAGGCCCCTCAACCCCATGCCCAAAGTATGAGGGGGATGGGGGACTCAGGGAAACCATCTCCCTTGCCAGTCTACCCCTACCACATGGCTCCGACAGTGCCATTTCTGTAGCAATGAAGCAACCCAATCTTCAGGGAGCAAGAGGGGATGCCAACAGAAGTGCTTTCTCAGCAGCTTCAAGCAGGAGCAGAGATGAGAGCTGGAAGGCCAGGAGGGCTCTGAGCTGAGGGCAGGTGAGAAGGACCTCCCCAGCTCACAGCCCTTCAGTAGGGCCACCGGGAAGTCAGGAGCACAACTAGCCCCTGTCAGGGCAGCCATGGAGTGAACAAGCCATGGGTATCAAGGCAGCTGGTTTCACTTCCCAGCTCTTCCACTTACTGGTGGTGTGACTAGGGGCAGGTCACTACCTCTCTGAGCCTCAGCCTCCATACAATACCCATGTCACATGGTTGTTAAGAGCATTTGAAGAGATAGATAAGTAAAATACCTGGCAGAATGCCTGGTACATGGTAAGTGCTCAGCAATAGGCAGATTCTTTCTGTGATTAGGTGTTTTTTTAAATAGATCATCCAGGTCAACAGTTCTCAACCTTGGCTTCACATTAGAGTCATGGAGTACATTGTTGCCTCCAGAACATCCTGGGGTGGGTTCCATGCTTCAATATTTAAAATTCTCCCAAGCCGGGCTTGGTGGCTCAGCCAGTAATCCCGGTGCTTTGGGAGGCTGAGGTGAGTGGATTGCCTGAGCCCGCGGGTTCGAGACCCGCCTGGGCAGGCGAAACCTCATCTCTACAATAAATCAAAAAAATTAGCTGG
>CAUYQG010142209.1:0-14978 GCA_963574415.1 Tarsius wallacei
GTGGCACGTGCCTGTAGTTCTGGCAACTTGGAAGGCTGAGGCGGAAGGATCACCGGAGCCCAGCAGGTCGAGGCTGTGGTGGCCGGGAGCGTGCCACTGCACTCCAGTCTGGGCGACAGAGTGAGACTCCAACTCAAAAAATAAAAATTAAAAAAATTAAAAATTAAAAAAAATTAAAAGGAAAAAAGAAAACTTCTTTTAAGTACCAATCTACTAAGAAAAGATTTATTGTTGCTGGCAAATATAAGGGGAGGACCCAGGAAAAGTTGGAATTATCTATTCTTTTTGGAGAGGTACAACCTTGTAGTACAGGTTTCCCCACTGGGTAAGTGTTCTTGGAGCCCATCTGCATCAGGGTACCAGCTATCGTTGTGAGAGGTGTGTTCAGCTTCAGTTATTTATTTATTTATTTTGGGGATTCTTTCACTGTTTTCCTATTTCATGATGGGTGATTTATGAGCACACCTACCCACACTGTATTGAGTGTTCAGCAATTTTTGACCAAAAACGGCATGACCCCCATGCCCCACACTCCCATATACCTGCTTTCACCCAAGTGACTTTTTTTTGTGGTTTCCCTGGATAAAAAAAAGTCTTCAAAGGGGAATGTTTTATCTATGTGAAAGAAGTGAAACAAAAAAAACAGCAGCACACTAAAAAGCGTCAAAACTGACGAGTTCAAAACCTGTTTTGAGCAGTGGAAAAAACATCTTGATCATTGCATTGCATCAAATGGAGAGTACTTTGAAGGTGACTGAAGTTTAAACACTTAAAAATAAATACACAATTTTTTATAAACAAATTCTGTGGTTTTTTGGGTCCCCCCTGATAGCTCCTTAAAGCTCCTCTTCTCAAAATCTTGGTAGGATATCAGTGAGTTTGGCAAATATGCACACAGCATCACAAGGTATTTTAAATTTATCCCCACTAAGTTTCATAGACTTTGTAGGGTGCAACAAGTCTATCCCTAGTTTCAAATATGTTATTTTTACCAATAACACTGAAAGCTACTTGAGTGTAGAGCTGTGTCTTAGACACCTTCACTGTCCTCTGTAAAGCATACAAAGTCCTGTCTGTACTGGAGGGTCTAATATTAATTATTAAACTGAGTAGGATTGAAAGTAGCTTTTGTAAAACATACAGACAACACTTTTGAAAAAGTAGGACAAATAAGCCACCGAGTTTTCTACTTTCACCACTCAATTCCAAATTCCCTTCAACAAATTTACTAACCAGTGTTAGATACTGGGCATTTAAAAGATGTTTACTGTACTGTCAGAGTTTTCACTGTGAAAAAGTGTAAAGGAAACAAAACAAAGATGGCATTAAAATTATAAACCTCAATATTTTTAATATGTTTTGTGTTAAGTGAAAAGAAGACTAAATGAAGCAGTGATCTATGATGAAAGACTTAGAGGGAAAAATCATATTGACCATAACTACTTTTTTTTTTTTGGAATCGGAGTCTCACTCTGTCACCCAGGCTGGAGTGCAGTGACATGCTCACAGCAGTCGAAGTCTCAACCTGCTAGGCTCAGGTGATCCTTCTGCCTCAGCCTTCCGAGTAGCTGGAACTACAGGTGCACACCACCACGCCCAGTTAATTTTTTGATTTATTGTAGAGATAAGGTCTCGCCAAGTTGCCCAGGCTGGACTTGAACCCATGGGCTCAGGCAGTCCTCTCCCCTCGGTCTCCCAAAGTGCTGAGATTACAGACATGAACCACTGCAACCGGCCCCTTTTCTGAAACCCAAGAAAACCAGGGGAGAGTGTGAACGCAGTCCCTCACTACCACAAATTATGCAGAATTTCCCACTTTGGGAGAAACCACAGGGCTCAGCACATCCAGAGTGCCATGGATAAGCCTCACCCCGGGAAAACCACCTTCGTGATCGTGATATCTCCCCTGCCAGGTAAGTATAACCATAGATACTTTAAAGAATTCAAGTGTGGTCAAATTCTCAGCAAGATAGAACTTTGAAGGCTATTTATTTTCCGGTGATCTAAGACAACGGACTATAGAAGACCAATCAGAGGATAATTAACTTAAATTTGTTTTATGTTATCATAATTACAGTTCTTTTTTTATGTTTACTTTCTTTCAAGAGGAAGAAATGAGTGTTACTTATTTTCTTGTTGTCATTATTGTTGTCATTTCTTTTTCATTCCTTTTCAGTTTTTGGTTCTGTTTTGTCTTTCTCACCCAAGCATGCAGGCAAGTTGCGTACTTGCAGGAAGCTGGCTGGTCCCATGGGCTACAGTTCCACAGAGCCACAGGCTTGGAGAAGGTGCTTGGCACAGGAAAGTGTGCGTTCATCAGGCTGTAGAATATGTGTGCATACAGAATAGAATTTCTCACTTAATCTGTAAATCAATTTGTCATCTTTATTGTGACTAACTCACACTCGGTAAACAATTTCACCAACTTTATGGTAATTAATTCACCCAATCTTTTAGCATAAGAATTTTTCTTGTCTAATTTTATCCCTGCAGAAATGCCTGAAATGAAACCACCTATAGCAGATTCTGATTCAAATAAAAGACAAAGCTTTTTTCTTCTATAAAAAGGAGGACCCTAACTTTTGCGATTGAGATTCGTATTTGAAATTATTCTCATAAAGCAAAATAAAAGTAGTAAAAGCTATCTACTTTGAGTGATTTTATTAATAACAAAATTTTTACTTTGAAGTCTTCAAAGTGCTTTCAAATTTATCATCTCACTTGACTTTTATAAACATCATAAGAGCTAAGTATTAATATTCCGGTTGTATAGATGTAAACACCAAGACAGAAAGAGGTTAGTAACTTGCTAAGGTTTGTTCACCTTGAAGTGTCTCCCTTGTTCAAACCTCACTCGGAAAATTTCCTCTGGAATCCAAAGGGACTCAATGTTGCACTTTGAAAATCTATGTAACCTATAATCCCAGTGCTTTAGGAGACTGAGGAGGGAGAATTACTTGAGGCCAGGAGTTTGAGACCATCTTGAGCAACACAGCAAGATCCCATCTTGTAAAAAAAAATCTCTAAAAACTTAGTCAAGCACAGTGGAGCATACCTGCAGTCCAGCTACTCAGAAGGCTGATGTGGTAGGATCACTTGAGGCAGGAGTTCAAAGCTACAATAAGCCGTGATTGCACCACTGTACTCCAGCGTGGAGAACAGAGTGAGAACCGATCTTTAGCATAAGAAAAAGAAAAAGAAAATTAATGCAATTAGTGCTGCTCACCCGCGCACACTAAGCCCCTCCAATCACCCATATCCATGTCTCACCTAGGGTCTCCCTCTTCATATGCTTTACCTGCCCCCCACCAGGCTGCGAAGAAAAAAAATGAAAGAAAATTATGTAACAGCATGATCATTCCTCATTGTCTGGCTCATACTCACTCAGCATGTACTTACTGAGCATCTACTCTATCAGACGCAACCAATATAACTGTTTAATGAGCCAGAAAAAACTCTCATTACTCCACACAAGTGATATTTTATCCTTATTTCTCTACCACTTATAAAATTTTATTTTATTTCTCTCTTCCCTCCGAATTCTTTCTGAAGTAGCTATAGTTGCAATAAATATACAAATAGAGATCATGATCATATATTGAGTTATTTCTCTTGCCAATTCATAGTCACCATTGTTTGCCTCATTTTGGTTTTGTTTGGGATGTGGGGGGTGGGGCAATTTCTGTCTTGTTACATTTTTTCCTAAAAGCGCCAATTTAAGTTCCTTCATTCATTGTGTTGGCTCCATGGAAAGTAAATCCAGAAATTTGCCTCACACTGAAATCAAAAAGGGTTTCCATTTGGAGCTCGACCTGGGTGCAGCTCTGGGCAGGCATGTGACCAGACTGCAATGCTCCGTCCCTCCCTCAGGGCTTGGACTCTTGAGTTAAGGATGACAGGATGGTGGAGGCACAACTATTTATCACAGCAAGAGAATGCTGCATGAGCTCTAAATGCTCAGAGATGAAGGCAAGTGTTCTTACTTCCTGGTTCTTGCCTAGTTATCTAGCGTCATTCATTCTTTGAGTCTGGCTCTCATCACCACCACCACCAATATCTTTTCAATAAATCTCTCTTTTCTTCTGTATTAGTTTCATGTGTATACGACTAGAGAACACTGAGTGACACACTCACCAAACTTAACTGGCCCTGCCAGTACTTATGTTCCCCAGGAGAATGAAACTTCAGCCCCATAGAGGGAGAGGTCAGGCACTTAACTAGCACTGGACACCCAGACTCTATGTCTAACAAATACCCAATAAATACTGGTGAAAGGAAAGAGAGTGAGAGGTGGGAAGGAGTGGGGGGAGGGGCGAAAAGAGAAAGGGAGGAGGAGAAAGGGACCAAGGGAGGAGGCAGGAAGGGAGAGTGGGGCGAGGGAGGAAAAGAACAACAGAAGGGAAGGGGGGGATAAACACAAAGGCTTGGAGGTGTATCCCATGTGATCATTTCCCTCCAAAAATGCTAAGTTGTTTTCTTTAAAAATCACCAGAGAACCACCTCTGTTTCTGTTTCGCTACATGCTAGTTCTTAAAAGAACAGAGAAGTTCGTTTATATGTGTTATGAGAATTGAGGAAAATTAGGGTCTGAAGGATATTCAGAGAAATACGTGGAAATACAAAATTAGGTTCCTAAACTTAGAAAAGCTGGTGAATATTAATGAAGTGAAAGATTCGCCAAAGAAATCCAGGAAGGGGTTTCAGAAACTTTACATGTCTAGGAGGGGATTTATCAGAAGAATTTAAAGTTATTTTAAATTTACTTGAAGGACATTGGTAGGGGTGGAAATCTACAGAATTCTTGCTTTTTAAAATTTGTACCACTTTGGCAGTATAGTACATAGACTAGGTAAGGTGGAATGAGAAAATCATAGGTAATCTTTCTGTTTAAATTTTTTTTTAAAAAAACTTTTTCTAAGGGTCTACTATATCTCTCCACAGACATTTTACATGCCCTTTAATTATTTGTTCCAACCAGTATTCACTGAGTACTTATTCGATATAGTCTGGGTTTCCAGTGCTGGTTAAGGGAGACCTGCCCTCTCCCTCCAGGGAGCTAAAGTTTCATTCCCCTGGGCAACATATTGATTACTCAAAATAATTTCCCTCTCTTCTTGCTATTTACTAGCTGAGGTTTTCACTGCAGAGCCCTCTATCCCATGGCTGCCAGTTCTCCATCACTGGGAAGCTTCCATCTCTCGACACCGTGCCTTCCAGGGTTCATTGATGCTGCTCTGGGCATGGATCAGGGATGTGATCCTGGCCCTCGCTTGCTCATATGCTTCATTCTGTGTGTAGACGCTTTCCATGTACAGCCACCACCACGGGAAACATGGATAAGCAATTATCTGCCAAAGTAATATTTCCCAGATGCAAGTTACTTAATGTTTTACTAACCCTTAGACACCATCTGACTCAGTTTCCAAGCCACATGAGTGTTCTGGAGGAAATGCAGCCACTGTACACCCACATCCACCATTCAAAACCGATGACAAATGAACATGTCTCTCTAGCCACACAAGTCCCCTTTTTAACATTTCTATATGTTATGAGACATGAATATAAAACAATTTTAGGACATTTACAGAGGAAAAAACTTATTTAAAATCTAGTACTTAAAGGAATGATTAGAGGTAAATCATTCAGTTACATCAAAATAAAATGCTATGGAAATTACATATGATTAATTTTCAACTGAAATCCTTAGTCTATTGTATACAAGAGAATAATATAAATATTGAATAGAAAAAAATCCAATCCTCATATCTCATCTTTTCTCAAAAGCACATTTACACCCTTCATCTTTGTCATTATTTCAAGCACAAAACACAAGAAACAATATTGTTAATCATGAGGATAAGAGTGAATTTTAAATCTTAATTCTAAAAGCTACTCTCCTATTCCAGTTGAAAAAAAAGTCATCTTCTGTCTTTTGTCACTGCACATTTAGACTTCAAGGATTACAGTATTTGCCAGCAACTAACACAAGTTCCTAGGAGGCAATAGATGGATAACCCTTAGACAGTTTGTATCAGCCCAAATGGTGCAAAACCAAATACCACCAGAATCCAGTCCCCTTTCAGCATCTTCCTTGCTTTGTACAATCTTATTTCTCATCTTACTTCTCCATTTCTTTCCCTTGATTCTTCCCCTAGACACACATGACACACACAAGCCATTCCCAGGCCAGCAGCTGGGATCCAACCCAGTGTGAGTCTTGCTCTAACCAGGATCAGGGCCGAGTGGACAACGAGGCAGGAGGCAACATGATAAGGGTCAAGGCCCAAAGCAGAGCAGTAGCCAGAGGTGACAGGGCCAGAGCTAGAACCTAATCACATTGAAAATGAGACTTCTGGCGACATGGGAAGACAATTTAGCACCTACTTACGTCCTGTGCACAGAAAGCTAAGTAGTGCCACCAAGTCAGGGACATGATTCATGGCCTGTGCACTGGCTATTGTCCTCACCCATACCTAGTCCACAGATAAGTCGTCTCAGGTCTTCATCATCATTTCCCCCCTCTTTCCTTTATCTCCATCCTGTTCCAACACTCTTACTTTCTGAGCCCTGCCTCCTTCTCTTTACCTGTCGTTCTCTAACAAGGGCAATGTAGCCCAGAGGACATTCAGCAATGTCAGGAGACATCTGTGTTTGTCACAACTAGGTGAGGGGTTGCCCCTGGCATCTGTGGCAGAGGTCCTGGGTGCTGCTCAGCAACCTGCCATGCACAGGACAGCCCAACACAGCACAGAAACAGATGGCCTCAAACATCAATAGTGCTCAGGGGCGAAACATTGCTTTAGACAGTGCTCTCTGAACCTCACCGCTATACTTCTTGCATGTTGTGTACACTTGGTGGTTTCTACCTTCTCCCACCTGACTCATGATAGAGCTACGGGGATCTGTTAGAGGCCTTCTCTGCTTCCCTCACACACTCTTACAAAGAGCAAAAACAATTCTCACACAGAAAAGTTCAGCCATACCTTAGTTCTCTCCTGTCTTCTTTGCTTTTGTACAAAAATAATCATTTCATTGAGACTGTGTTCTGGATGTGACATCAGCGGAGTGGCAGAATAGGGCTTCTTTCTTCACCCCACCCCCAAAAATTCACCTAGCAACTAATCCAGGCAAGAGCACCGTCATGAGCATCCCAAGACCCAGGGCCAAAGCTGAAATACCCTCTGACCACAGAACTACGAAAATTTCTTCTGGAAGGGTGAGAGGAATAGCTATCTTTCCCCACACCACTCGTTCCCTCCTGTACAGTGTCACCCAGAGATTCCCCTAGACATGCATTTTCCACAATGAGGAAAGTGAGTGCATGGAGGTGAACATTGAGTTTCCCCCTTGAAAACAATATGATATTTCCTCAAAAAACTAAAAGTAGAACTGCCAAATGATCCAGTGATCCCACCTTTGAGCGTATACCCAAAGGAACTAAAATCAATGTGTCCAAAAGATACCTGCACCCCTCTCCATGGTTAACTACAGCACTATTCACAATAGCCAAGATATTGGAATCAATCTAAGTGTCCATCAATGAATGAATGGATAAAGAAAATGTGGTGTATACACACAGTGGAATGCTATTCAGCCTTAAAAAAGGAAATCCTGCCGGCTCGGTGGCTCAGCCTGTAATCCCGCGCCTTGGGAGGCTGAGGTGAGTGGACTGCCTAAACCCGAGGAGTCGAGACCTGCCTGGGCAACTTGGCGAGATCTCATCTCTACAATAAATCAAAAATCAGCCGGGCGTGGTAGCGTGTGCCTGTAGTTCTAGCTACTTGGAAGGCTGAAGCGGAAGGATCGCCGGAGCCCAGCAGGTGGAGGCTGCGGTGGCCGGGAGCGGCCACTGCACTCCAGTCTGGGCAACAGAGTGAGACTCCAACTCAAACAAACAAACAAACAAACAAGAAAGGAAATCCTGTCATTTGTGACAACATAGGTAAGCATTATGCTGAGTGAAATAAGCCAGGCACAGAATGGCAAGTAACACACAACCTCACTTGCATGTTACGTAGAATCTATTTAAGTTGAACTCATTGAAGCAGAGAATAGAATGATGATTACAGAGGCTAGTGAAGGAAATGGGGAGTTGTTGACCAAAGGATACAAAGTTTCAAACAGAGAGAATAGGTTTTGCAATATATCTCACAGCAAGGTACTATAGTCAATAATAATACATCATATATTCCAAAATATCTGAGAGAGTAAATTTCAATTGTTTCACCATAAAAAGGATAGTTAAGGGGAAAGATATGATTTAAACATTTAATATTGTATACATATTGTATACATATAGAAAAACATTACATTGTACCCCATTACGATTTGTCAATCAAAAACAATATTAACAATAATTTTCTAAAAACTATGTTTTCTGCTGGTTCCCATGACCTTGTCACATCATTGTCATTATCACTAAAACTTGCAGGATAAAATCTGAATGTCTCTACCTGGCTCTTAACACCCTTTCCCATGTACCCACCATTGAATCTCATGGTCCTCCCCTCGCACCTTGCTTTCCAGTCATGCAAACCACTTATGGATTCCCAGAGTCTGGGCATGCTCTGATCTTTTTTTTTTTCTGCACACACTGTTTATTCTGTCCAGATTCCTTCTTATCAGCATACCTAATGAACCCTTTTCCAATGTTCATAATTCAGGACAAATGTTTCCTGCTCTATGACAGAATTTGTGCCACCTTCAGTGCCTCCCCTTGCCTGCCATATAACTCAAAATGCTATAGGTCAGAATCTTGCTACACCTATTTGTTCATAGGTCTTTTGCATTCCACTCTCTGTGAAAACAGGAACCCTGGGAGATACATTTTTGCCAGCAGAGTGCCTGGCAAATAGCTGGTACCAAACTTTTTAAAAATTGTAACATAAATGAACAAAATAAGTTATTTCAAAGCAAATAACACAATTGTCATCTAAACAAGTTCTCTAACATTATCCTATTGTCTTTAAATTCCCTCTGCTTTTTCCTCTACTCCTTGTCCTCTGCAAACAAAAAGCCCCATATTCTGTAAACCTTCCTTTCAAGGCTTGGAGTTAATGTGATAAGTTCACCCATTTTAGAAATGAAAGAGCTGACACACAGAGAGGCTAAGTAGCTTATCCAAGAAGGAGTCATGACCTAAAGCCTACATTTCTAACACCTCATTAATACTAACCTGGTGATGGAAGGTCCAGGTAAGTGGAACCAGAAACACTGGACCATACAGGCAAGTGGGAGTACAACCTGGGAATGGCAGAAACAGAGCTTAGTGCCCAGAGTGGGCCCTTAGGAGACCCTGCAAGATGGGGCCTGGGCAGTGGCAGGGACAACTACCCATCACCATGGTCACCTGTGATGGAACTGCTGGAAATATCAGATAAAGGCAGCAGGTGTTATGCATGACTCTAGTACACTGCTTCTACTATCTGGCCATGATCAGGTTTGGCTGGCTGACCCTGTCTCTGACCCACTGCAGGACTACCGGTCGGAGGCTTCCTTGGGTGCCGCTGAAGTGCACTGAGCAGACCCCAAATAAAAGGAAGCCCCCTGCTTCCTTTTCCAGCTGACACATTTGCTTCTGACAACTTTTATGATTATACAAAGGCATTTTTCAGTCTGAATCCCCTCCTCCAAATTTAAGAACAGACTAAAAATCCTTAGCTTGTTCTAAAATTAAATTTATTCTAAAATATTTAGATTGGTTTAGAAAGCAGCGTGTTTTAACTTAATCAACTCAAAAAAAAAGAGAAAACTTTCTTTGTCCAATAGTTCACTCGAAGGACTGCATTATTTCTTAAAGGTAAATATTAGTCAAAATGTAGCTCTATATAGCATTTTTACATAAAGTGGCATTCTGCTAAAAAAAAAAGAAAGCCCTGTAAACAGTGTGTGCACCTATATATGAAATACAAAATAATATGTACTGTTAAGTAATCATATTTTATAATATATACTATTTATATATAGTTTATAAGAATAATTATACTGATCTGGCATAATTTTAAAAATCAGAAGTAGGGCCTAACAATGTATTAAATATGTTCAACTGAGCAGCAACTGGCTCAATAATGCCATTTCCATGTTTCCAAAATAGACATTTAACATTCAATACTTAAACACATTCCCAGGTAAATGAACTTTCTCATTTGTCAGCAAAGTTTCTTAGAAAAATCAACTTAAAAGAAAAAACTTTTGTATAAAGGTATTTCAAAAACTTCAGACAGCTTATCTAATACACAAAAATGTTCCATAATTTTAAAGTGTGAATTAGCATGTGAATGATAAATTTTATTTTATTTTAATGACTATTAAAAAGCAAACACTTCTTTTACCATATTTCTTAAGCTGAAAAACAATAAACAATAGTCAATAATGCTGCTGTACCTTGGATATGCACAGGGGACTATGTGAATTCTTCTTGAGTTGAATAAGCAAAGTAAAAAGCTGCTCTGAAAAATAATCAGGCTTTTGAAACCGAAATTATTTTTATATTAGGTAAGAAAGATCCACAGCCAAATTTATCATTTTCATGTCTCTTTTCATCTGCCAAATATAATTGCCTTGTTATTTGCTTTTTTTAACCATAAAATGAAGTTCAGTGCACAAATAAAAATTCAGAGCAGCTCAACACATAAAAGTTGTTTCTACAGGGATACAACTCCGTCTTGTCCCATCCTGGTCTCATTTGGAATGGTTGCAGCTGAAGCAGAAAGATGGCAGTGGATAATAGCCAATCTGCAGCAGAACAAATGCAAGACTGTGACCTCACGGGCCCCAATGTTCACAATCCTAATTACCCAGTTGTCAGAAGCACAAGATTATGTGCTTTTATAATGTCAAGATAATTAAGATAGTTTGCAAAATTGTGCCCAATGAATTTTAAGTCTAGTTGACCCCTATGGTCTGTAAAAGTATGTAATGGTGTTCTCAGTCTCCCACCTTTATCTCAGTGGCACTTTCTTCTGTGCCTGACAATGCACACAGTAACCCAAACCTGTACCAATGAGCAGAGATGGACAAGACTGTGACCAGGTCATGGGCTTCTGGGAAAGGAAAGGAAACATGAGCCTGCCTCATGTCCACCATTGTGCAAGATACTTATCTTTCCACTTGTTTCACTGAGGATGAGAACGAGGGGATCCAGAGAAGCTGGCTAAATGTGCCCAGACCAGTGGCAAAGCTGAGGCCTGCATTAGCCTCTGCTGCTCTAGGAAGCTGTTTTCAAAATCCAGCCCAGGCCATATTAAAGAGGTGGGTAGAAATGAGAGCATCTGTTATGTCTCCCACCCTCCCTAACTAGATTTTGAATAAACAACTCAAATGGAAAAGAGCAATGTTGTATTAATAACTATCACTTTACATGAGTTGTCTGAAAGTAGCTTTTTCCTTGTACATTTCTGTCACATGGTTTCAGGCATTTATTCAAATTGTACAACAGACCACTCTTAAAAGTAGGTGCTGAAATTGTAATGACAACCCTTCACATCAGCCCCTGCCCTCATGGGCTGGTCCACTCTGCAAGAGCCATCATCACCAGTTACCAAAAATGTCATTAGAGTTGACTCTAAGTTGTCACAGCGAGGTGTCAGCATTCTCTATGACTTGATGTCAAATTTTTTTAAGTGACTGAGCACGAGAGGTGCTTTGCTGGGACACTTCTGTATTTCAGATTTAAAAGTAACTTAAAATAAATCCCAGGTGAACTTAGCACATAATATCAAGAACCAGGTCACATAATCCTTCTCCCTGAGTCAGACCAAATGGATCTCACAGTGAGAATGGAGGCTCTGCCGAGAGCTTTTGCTGTACGTAATTTTTGAAGGAATGAGAGAAAAAGGGAGGCAAGGGAGAAGATCACCTGCATTTCAGGAGCAGTCGTCATGATATAGATGGTTCTTTCTGATTCCCAGCGCCTAGGGATGTGAGCTGTGTGTCCACCACAGCAGCAATGGACCACAGGTGGGTAGTGGCCACTTGAGATGTGCTAGCTCAAATTGAGATGAGCTATAAATGCAAAATACACCCTGGATTTCACAGACTTAGTATGAAAAAAAAGTATACAAACTATCTCATTAAATGTTTACTTGATTGTACGTTGACAAGATGTTTTAGATATATTGAACTGAAAAAATATACTAATAAAATTAATTCTATTTATGTTTTACATTTTAAATGAGACCACTAAACAATTTTTAAATGTTTTAAAAAGTCCTAGTTACTCATATGTTCAAAATAACTGAGAGCAGAATCTTGAAGAGATATTTGCATACCGTTCCTCATAGCAGTATTATTCACAAGAGCCAGAAGATTAAAATCACTCAAATTTTCACCAACAGATGAATGGATAAAACAAAAGGTAGCATATTTCTATAATGAAATGTTATCCATCCATAAAAGAGAGTGAAGTATTAATACATACTACAACATGATTGAACCTTAATAACATTATAAGTGAAAGGAGCCAGTCACAGAAGACTGCAATTTATATGATTCCATTCACATAAAATCAAGAATAGAGAAATCTATAGAGACAGAAAGTAGACTAACTGCTGCTTAGTTCTGGGGGTGGGAGCATGGGGTGACAGTGGAAGGGTTTAGGGTTTCTTTTTGAGATGATGAAATGTTTTCAAATGGTTGGTGTGATGTTTGCATACATCTGTGAACATCCTAAAAATTTTGAGTCATGCCAGGCTCGGTGGCTCAGCCTGTAATCCCGTGCTTTGGGAGGCCAAGGTGAGTGGATTGCCTGAGCATGTGGATTCGAGACCCGCCTGGGCAACTTGGCGAGAACTCATCTCTACAATAAATCAAAAAAATTAGCCAGGCGTGGTAGCACGCACCTGTGGTTCCGGCTACTTGGAAGGCTGAGGCAGAAGGATCGCCGGAGCCCAGCAGGTCGAGGTTGCGGCGGCCGGGAGCGGCCACTGAGCTCCAGTCTGGGCGATGGAGTGAGACTCCAACTCAAAAAAAAAAAAAAAAAAAAAAATTTGAGTCATACAGTTTAAATGATGGGTTGTATGAAATGTGAATTACATCTCAATGAAGTTTGTTTGTTTGTTTTAAAGAGAAAACCCTCAAAACAGGTATAAAGGAGAAAGAAGAGACTTTCAGGCAGAGGAAGTGACACTTGCAAATAGATGCAGCTATGAAGGGGCAGGACTGTTCCTTCCCCTGGGATGATGTCCGCATCCTCTGTCCTGGGACTCGGGTCAGCTTTTCTTGTCCCTCATAGTACTGGAGCCAAGGCCTTCCCAGAGGACACTCTCCAGGCATCCTGGTCACACTGCTGCTACTGACTACCCTTTGAAAATAATCTCACTGAAACTTGTACTCGCTCCTATAGAAAATGGTTGGGGGGAAAAACGACGGCAGGGAAACAGGAAAAAGGCCCTTATGGAATGCATTGACTTGCCAGCAATACAATTAACATTGCTGTTAAGAGCCATAGTAGTTGCTAGACAAAACTAATGTAACTTTTTACTGTCACAAAGCAAGTTAACATATTTTTTAAATGAGGGTTGTGGAAGAGTTTTTCTTACTAAACTGCATAGAAGGTATATTTGAAACATAGGAAAATCTTTCTCCAGCAACAGCATCTCACAAAAGCCAGAAATATGACTAAGGCCATTCCATTAAAGAACCAGACACTTTGCATGAGTGCTTTTTACAGCCCTCTCTAAGGCTGTAGACTTATACAGTTGAATAAAAAGAGACGACTAAGCTGCTACAGTGAAGTGAAACTCTTGACCTTGGATTTCCCTAACGAGCGGGATGATGGAGAGGCTGACCTGCCAGCTGCAGGTGAATTAGAGACCCCAAGGCCCTGGCCCAGAGAGGAAGGCCACGCTGTTACACGGCATGTTAACTCCAAGTGCTTACAACAGGGCTGAGACAGCCATGTTCACCCCAAAGCTGGGGAAATGCTAAAATGCTGTTCTCTTAAGTGAAAACAGAAAACTACATGATATAAACAGCACCTGCCAGGTGACTCTCAAAAACAGGAAGATAATTATGTGATACTTTTCCATCTTTTTGCTCAAATATTTGTGAATTTATTACTAAACTCTGTTGATGAATGCCTCAGGCAGTAAAGAATTCATGAAAAACTGAGCTTTAGTATGCATCCTTTACCATATTTCCAAATGTGTCCTAGTCTTGACTGGGAGTATTCTAGGGTCCTAAAAGGTGATTTATATGATCCTCTGAAGTAACATAATAAGACGAGCAATTAGAATGTGTTCAAAACGCATAAGCAAAGGCCTGCAGGTGAGGTAGGAACCATCTTCTTTCTCCTTCGAAAGTCCCAATTCCTTGGAAGTATGTGCCATCTGACTAAACACCTACTACTTCCGTAAGCATCCTCAGACCTCCCATGTTCTTTCCTTCATCCACCAAGGAGCATCACACCTGGTTCTGCCTTTTCTTTTGCCCACTTTCGTCACTCTTTTCAGTGACTTTGGATTCCACTTGGATAATCAACTTAAGACCCACAATAAACAGAAAGGCAGGGGAACATCAGAGTCCTGCCTTGGAGCAGGTGAAAATAGGGCAGGAGAAGACAAGAAAGATGTTTCTGAAGTCTTCCCCTGAGGCATGACAGACTAAACACTGTAGCAAAAGACAAGGGCTATGAGGGTTATGATCCAGGAACTGTGGACAAACACCAATATATATATATACATAGCATAACCCCAAGTGATCCCTCACTGAAAAACGCTCTGTGTCTCCTTCTAGCTCTTTCCCACATCTCACTCTCCTCCTCCCATCCTTGTCAAGCGTCCATCTCCATCGCTGCATGAAGTTCCTTTTATTAGCTTTGCTAGTGGCCTTCATGTGGTTGAATACAGCGATCCATTTTCTTTCTGCATCTCACTTTCTGCATCTACACTTTATTTCCACGTAAAAAAAATCTTTTCTTTAAAATGGAAGAAAGGAACTTTGCAGCAACCTCGATGGAATTAGAGTCTATGATACTCAAT